>JAHZNC010001856.1:0-15308 GCA_027744095.1 Zhuqinia jingwanae | reverse complement strand
TCCTCCTTTTTCTTCAACTTGGCGCTGACCAACAAAAACAAGCACAGGGACAGAGCAACCATGTTCAAACCTCCAAGAATAGCGCCCATGTTTTGGTAAATGGAGACACATACTTCCGGTTTGATAAAAATTATGAAGAGTAGCGCTCCAATTGAAGCAAAGTAATATAATTCTCCATTTGCCTACAAAAGTAATAAATCATTTTTACAAATTTATTTTAAAAATTATTATTTATTCGTTCCTCACTTGATACTTGGGTTTCAATCCAAATGACGTCACCGGTCCATAAAACGTTTTACTTGGCACCCACAGCCACACCAGCGCCCATGCAAACAGACTACCAATACACTTCCAAGCAAAGCCATTCCCCACAAGGTATCCCACCTGAAAAGGCTTTTCAGGATTTCCTACTTGCGCGAGATACTGAGCAGCCGCAGTAAAGAATACCAGAAATACAGGAGGAATCACATGATAGTTTATAAGGTCTACTAAACTTTGTTTGCCCATCTTTCAACGAAATTAGTTAGAAAAATCCGTTAAAAAATACTACTCAATTCAAGGAGGAACTACAATTACGAATATAAATGATAAAATCACGATTCCTTTTGACTGCGGTTGCACACACAACGTCCAAAAACCCGGATTTCTCTAAACCTATTCATTATTAAAGTTTACGATTATTATCTAACAAATAGCGAAAGCCATTCGCCATTCTAAACTTTTATCAGTTGATGATTAACAGTCCATTGACTGACTCATTATCATTTCATATTTTATGAATATGCACATACCTATTTTATCTATTCTCAGGGCATGGAAAATGACGACAGGTGACAAGCAACCGCGATGGTGATTGATTATATATTTATAAAAATGAACATAAAGACAGACCAGTAGCAACAGGTGGTCAGCTGGTGGTTCAATCGTCCAGCAACACAAAACGCTGTTGTGCAGCTGGAATCTACTTGACTTTTAATATTTCCATACGTCCACCAGTCATTACAAATGCAATTAGATGTAAATGCTGAATCTCTTCTTTCAACTTACTATGTTCACCATATACAGTTCTGTTGACTTTGATCACTTGTTGTAACAGGTTTCCTGATAAAATGCTTACCAATTAAAAAAATAATATTTATGCTAAAACTAACTCACAATTTTAGTTAACCCATTTATACTGAGAGAATGAACATGAATAACTGCTTTTATTACATATAGTTTTGTATGAAATCATCCAATGTTTAAAATTATAATTGAAAGGTTTTTAATATAATTAAATCTAAAAGTTGGAGGGAATTAAATACAGCATCTTTGACATTCTCTCTCTTGGCCTTCCCCCACACAGTCACAGCCCGTGTTCCAAAACACTCTAATATTTAAACCCCCCGTGATACAAAAAGTAAATTTAATCCTTAATAAAAATAATTACTTTAAAAAAATATATATTTCACCGCTTCCCTTCGGTTACTATGAGTTAAATTTCTTACTTGCGTCTGGGAGGTACTTCTCCATTATCCTCTGGGCATTGCCCCCACACACAATTCGCTTCTCGAATACCAAGTCGCTGGTCTTGACACGACATCTCTCCTAAAGAATACAATTAATATTAATAATACAATTCTTCAGGCAATTCAACTAAAATTTTGGATTATTAAATTCCTGAAAACACTGTAGTTTTGGAATGAATGGTGGCTTACTTTTTTGTCGGGACGCCACAGATTCTCCAATAAAGAACGCAGCAACCCCCAGATACACCAGAAAAGGTAGAATGGCGGCACGCCTAATTTTCATTGTCGATCCGAATTTTTGTATAAAATTTAGTTTGGAAACTTGGAAGCAAAATGAATTGAGTTGGACAATAGAACGGAGACTGGTCTTGACAATAATACGGGACCAACTTTTATACCTGACTTTAATGCGGTTTATATTGCATCAGAGTAGTAGCCAAATGGTCAATTTCGGAAGAAAATAAAATTGATACTATGACTAATCATTACTAATCAAGCATGCATTGCATAACTTGTATATTGCATCTATTGCTTGCATTGACGTCATTAATTAGCAACAGAGTTTCGTCAACAAAACCACATCCGTTTATTAATTCGTATGATAATCCCTATCATATTTAATTTGACAAGGTGTATATTAAATACTTGTTCTAAACTCTTACTCGGACAGTAAAAGAAATGTTTATTTTCTGGTTCAGTATGGTAATCACTAAATTTTGTGCCCAAATAAAACCACTAAACAACAAGAACTTTGTTGGTTCACAAACATTCATATACTAAACACGATCAAATAGGTGATGTAAATGATGTAATACATCATATTTATATTATATTTTGACGCTGGCTAAGTTGTAAGTACGTTGAAATCAAAACTTCAATTCATGTGAAACGGTAGGAAACACAGCCGCCCAAAAATACATATACATTCAAGCAGTTCAAATGTATTTATCTTACTTAATCAATTTATTTGTAGTTGGATCATAAAATTGTATGAAAAGGAGTCAATTGGCATATTCATGCTCATGCAAGTTAAATGATTTCATTATAATTGCATCAAAAGTCTCAAACTATGAAATTTGTGAATGGAACACAGCAGCAATGCATCTCGAAAAGTATTTTATATTTTCTTGTGTGAATTGTTTATTGTATCATTCTATTATGTCCCTTTGCCATTTTTGAAATCTTCCTGCCCTTTATTCAGTGCATAGTGAATGAAGCTTGGTAGTTTTCAGCAGATCCTCAACATTTGCATCACTGCGCAGGGTAATCATGAGCTTATTATCAAAATATTCCATCCAGTTCATATTGATTCGCCCCGTGCAAAACCTCACGCAAAGGGCATAAATTTTTGTAAGTTTTCCAATTAATGCAATGCAGCATGATTGTCGTTGCTCCTGACGATATTTCCGGATCGATGACAATATACCCTGAAATCTTATCCACTGCTGCGCTGAAAACACCACAAGCTTCCTCAAGTTGTAAAAAGTGTGTAAAATGCTAAAAGAATGGGTAATACACAACATTGCATGCCAGTACCACCAATCAACCTTTTTATGTTAATTTGGAATTACAGAAAAATGTTTTGAGAATAAGAGTGAAATAGTGCATAATTGCGAAGGTAGTTTTAACATAAACATTTGATTGAGCAGATACATAATGCAATTATTACAGTTCAAGTATAATATCTTTCCAGATATTATGCATTGTACGATATATGTATGTAAATACACACAAAATAGAGCAGATGTTACAAGAAAACCTCAGTTCCAAAACCTTCAAAACAAATACAATGTATAAGTGCTCATGATATTATGACGATGCTACAGATTACAAGGTAACAACAATCATTCCCATCATTTCAAGCCAATCGCGTTTGAACTCTTTGTTATAGTCAATCAATTGTACAATATATTATGTGAATTGAATTATAGAGACGTACATACGTTCAAGAAATCATGTCTAGAATACACAACAAAGTGATAACATCGCAATAGAAGTTGACTCATGATGACTGATGGTGAGATAGTTAGTGGAGGATATTTCGTAAAATAATTTTTATACAAAAAAAACCAAACACCAAGCTTGCTAACTGGACTCATTGAATATTTGATGCATGTGAAGAAGGTGGAGTTTCAGTTGAGAGTTGCGACGGGGACAAATGACAGAATATTATTATATGACAACAAAAAGTTGTTTACCATATACTTTACATGCCAGTCGTCCTTGAATTCGTAAATCTTGTTTCGCACAAAAATTAAATACTTTTTATTTAATATTTTCATAACAATAAACAATTTACCATTATTAAATATGATAATATTTTATTTCTATTCCACGCACACATACGTAAGGCAAGGATTTATCTAGTAATTATATATTCATATTTAAATCAATATGTTATTCACTTTTGAAATAAAACACTGGACACGCAAAATAAAATACCACACAAGAAAGTGTGGCTATTATTCAAGAAGTATTCCCCTGTAAAAATACACATGAAATAATAAAAATTTGTAAAAGTTTAAAAAGGAATATTATTGATATGAATATGTTTCGTTTCGCATTCAATGTGGTCTTACTTGAGATATTTGCTAATATCCTCTTCCGCATGATTTAGCTCATGTAACTTTGCAATTTCCATCAAATGCTTGGCATTCTGGTCGTTGCAAAGAGTAATTAGCAAATGATTGCAATACTGAATCAGCCCATCCAATCCATACTGGTTTGCACCATTGAGCACCTCATTAACCTCCCCCACATTTTTCCAGTCCGGGTGCAACTTCCCAGTGTAAATGTAATGTAGAATGATGTTCATTGCCGGACTTCCAATTTCGGGTGTTTCCACAACCCCTCTCGACTTTTCTAGCATGTCTGTCTCAAACATGGCACGGAACATGGGCACTCGTGCGGAGAGAATTAGCTTGTGCGCTTTTATCCTGACACCGTCCTTTGCTTTTATTTCCACGTCAGTATACTTGGGGTCCTGCAGCAGTTCCTCCATGTCATTCCAAAGCACTTTGTCCACTGTTTTCGCCACTTCATCTTGCAAGCGCTCCACATTGTTTGGGCAGTTGTTGACCATTCGGCAGAATGTCACTCGACAGGTGAGCACATCATCCTCTCCCAAAATGTCATCTCGGAGAAGACTGCTTACGTTCAAGTCCAGCTCGTGGTTTTGCACGTCAAATTCATTACGATGGTGGGAATGGGTCACTGGATTATGTTGAACCCAGTCAACCACAGGGCCATCTTTGAAATAAAATGCATAACATTATTAAATAATTGTTGAATTGCCAAAGTTTTGTTGCTAATAGAATATATGGGATAACACCTTTACCGTAGCACTTCCAGACGTCTCCATTTTTATCCAAAATTTCGAGCACATATTTCCCCTCCAAACTCTTGACAGAGCTGGGAACCTCGGTGGGCTTAAAATGGAAATAGATCTCGCCCTCGTCTTCCTCGTCTTGCTCCAAGTAGAAAAAGTTGTAAGTGAACTTGACTGGACGGTCGCCTTCCACAACTTCAACGTACAAACAGCTTGTGGCACGGTCCTTGCCGGAAGAGGAACTAAAATAAATTATCCAATTGTCGCGAACATTAGGGATTTTCCAGATGGCCTTGGTTTCTTTTTGGTATATCTTTGTGAGTACAACAAAAAAAACATTGCAGCGCATTTTAATACACACAAACTACAAACAATCTCCACCACCTCCACGTTTTAGCTTTGAGTACCATTTTTCATACTAATGTTTTTACCTTCGTTTTCACATTTTGAATTTTCAGCAAATCTGCCGGAGTGATTTCCACTTGGCTAGAACGTCTAGGTATAGGAACTACTGGGATTTGAAGGGAATCCATTTTAATTTGCTGGCACAATTGCACAATGGTATCCCCAAAACTGTGACAGTTCAGTGAACTCTTGTGCGCAATCACAAATAAACGTTTCTAATGAACACACACGTGACACACGTTACGCTTGTAATTATAGCTGACCACCGGTTCTACAAATTAATCAATTAGGCATCTTCATCTATCAACACAGATTAACTTGACGTAGTAAAATATTGTGTAGGGAACTTGTAAAGGAGATAGACAGTGGCTCTCTGTGGTAAGGTGTACGCAATGAAGGCAAGTTTACGACTGAGGCTACGAGCTGGCCTGTAATCCGTTACAGTCATACAGTTGCTCTTTTGCTACCAGCTCCTTCTTCGTTGTCGTCATCATCCAAACATTTTCGATAGCTGACAATCAGACAAAAGTTGTCAGGAGGAGAGACCGTGTACCAAATAGAAGGCTAGTCACTTATCATCATCCAGGATACCTCTTCTTTTGTGGTGCCTACCTGACTTCTCCTGACTAATGCATGCTGAGAGCATACGTGCGTCTTGGCTCCTGTATCTTTAATAATTCTAGAAGGAATCTTTGTCAAAAATCGCAAAAATAATGAACTCTACCTGCCTTTTTTTACCTGTCCTAGAGAATCCTTGCTTAGAGTATGATATCATGAATCATGACATTAACTTAAGTATGCATGCATAATTCATTTTCTGTTATCCTCACCCTCACGAGGACGCCCGGTGCCTATTACATTAACTTCTTCAGTGGTAAATACACTCCACCAATGCATACAAAACAAATAGAGATGATGCCGCTCGCCCATGAACAAATTGAACATGTATTGGAATCAGGGAAATCCAACAAAAAATATATCTGCATGTATTTTGCATGCTTGGCTTTTGATTGTGCGTGTAGCATAATAATTTGTAGTCGATCCGACCAACTTTGCCTGTTGTCAAGAGAATGGAAAAACTTTATCCTTATACAAAATACTTTGTTCCCAAAAGGTTTCGTTTAAAGTTTAAATGCATGGCATAAAATTCCCAAGCTGTCAGACAACATTCCACAGGTCTTGTCTTATGAAAATCTTATGAATTATGCCTATTTTAAATGATATCAATTTAATCTTTTTATAAGCTTCAAGTTCGTATAATGCTACAAAATAAATATCACTCATTTTATAAACCTTTTTCCTGCATTTTTTATTTATTTTTTCCATTCGCCGTCCTCTCCAATCCATTCCATTATCTATCTGTCACATTATTATATTTACATAATACAGCGTTTCACTTTGTTTCATTCTTTTTCGTGCTTAAAACAGTTATAATAATAATCTTAAAGATAATAATAATAATAGTTACTTCAAATTGCATTGCAGCAAACAACACAGATTATTATTTCCCTTCTTTAGGTTTTCAGCATTGTATCGTCTCCTTAAAAAGTAAAATGACTGACTAAAAAGCTTGAAAGTTATAATAATAATTATTATTATAATTATAATATGGCATTGTTCTCTCTCTTTTTGTATTCACTGCGTTTAAAACGATTTTGGAAAGAATTGTATACCTTGTTTGCGTGAGTAACTGTATGCATAAAGATATCCTCCTCATTTTTCAGTGTAAACAAGACATTATTATTTTAATTGTAAAGGATTCACAATAAATACAAACGAAATAAAAATGATTCCAACAAATTAATAAATCACAAAAATAGTCTTAATGTATTCTTGTATTATGTGACGATTTCTTTAACCAGATTTTTTTTTGTTTTCATGGAATAATTAATAATTTTTTAAAACTATAGTCCGCTTTATAATTGCAACAACATATTTGGCCAGAATTAAAGTTTGCAGAAGATAAGTAAATATTAAGATAGCCTCTCACATGATATTATTGGTGTCTTTGTAAACTTCTTCCATAGTTAACAGCACGAAGAAAAAAGACTCAAGAAAACCGAAAAGATATTTAAAGATAAAACGAATCACAAGATAATTGGGCAAAAATTATGGTTCCAATACAATACAATAATGCTTTTAACAAATAATAATAATATGTTTGGTAAAATATCCAGTTAATTAATTAGCATATAACTAAGTATAATATTTAAGGAGGTTTTCAAGTCTTTTCAAGAAAATTACACGGCAAAAAATCTCTTAACATATTTAAAAAGATCCAACAACATAAAAACAAGTCATTCTTTTTTTATCTTGCATTTTAAACACTGAAATTGAAGTCGTCAAAAATAGTTAAAAACAATAATAAAAATAATTATTGTATAAAAACTTAGCTTAAACCTTTTATCAAATCAAAAAGAACAAAATGTACAGTTTTCTTTTTAAATTCTGTTGTTTGTTTAGCTCATTCGGTATGTGTTTTCTTCCTCTAGTTTATTACAATTTCACAATTAATTATGCTAATTATTTTAGCTAATTGTTTAGAATTAATATGGCTAGAAATGTTTAAGAGAAACATCATAAATGGGCGAGAATTTGAACTTCACTGCCGCCACCTCCACCTGAATTGGAATTCCCTCCCCCTCCTCCTTGTTGGTCCCGATCATTTGATGAGTTGGAGGAGGAATGGGGTGTTGAGGTGGTGATAATGTTGCTATGATAAAGTGTGGAGGAACTGCGCTGTTCCGTAGACGAAGAATTATTGTTATTGTTAGCGGCAGGGCTGGTGGGTCCATTTGTGATGGCCGCGTAGGTGGTAGGTCCCCCAAGATGGTGATGATGATGATAACTATCCCATAAAGTTGCATTGGATCCCCCTCCCCCAGAAACAGTCACTATTACGCTATCCCTCCCAATCACCTGGCTGGAGTCCGTGGTCTGTACAATTCTTACAAGATTCCCGTCCTTGTGCCCGGAATCTGGATCTACAACATCATAACAGGATTTGTCGTCAACGGTTTCCAAGGATGGCAAACCTTTCCCATCCTCGTCGCCATCATAAGGTGGTCCCAAAGTGGATCCCAAGCCAATGTCCATCCCCACGGAAACGGCTTGTACGACAGTGACAACGGTAGCTGTGGTCGTAGCCGGATTCCCGTGATGACCGGAAACAACCGACATATTGTCGACAGACTGCTGAGAGAGGTAGCTAAGAAGACTGGGATCACGGGAGTGCATTGGCGACTCGATTATGTGAGCATGGGGATGATGATGATTGTGATGATGATGGGCGAGGTGGTGGTGATGATGATTGTGTCCCACACTGGGGTCCATGGAGGGTCTTGACGTCCCGTCTGGTCCGTACTCTCCACTGGTCGCATTACCTCCAGAAGAACGACTTCGGTAGCTGGGTGGTCGGCTGTAGTCGTCCAGGCGTGCTTGAGGGAGCATTCTAAGATCACGCAACAAAATTGAATCAATTAAACCCAAAGTTCCAAATGGTAAGGTATTCAGATATTAAATAATTACACAGGCATATTATTACCTCATGTTTGCACTGTAAGGTCGGTACGGCGGTGGAGGAATCATTGTCACCGGACCATGACCCATTGCCTGGCTTCCCAACGCTGCAATCGTGGGATTTGACCTTTCTAAGAGTAGTAACCTCAGTCTGTACTCCTGCATTGACGCCTGGTAGCTAGGCGGCGGAGCTCTGTACTGAAATTCTGGGTACATCATCGCTGCAGAAAATAGAATGATGATACGTTCAAATGACCAAATGCAAAGATATTTTGAAGTAGGGAATACATGTTAAAACGTTACCTGTCGTGGCATTCGCATGAACATTACTTGCAAAATTGTTTAAGCGATAAAAGTTGAGTTGAATAGGGTACGTACAAGGAGTACACCGACACCTGTGCCCACCCACACGCAAAACATTATTTATATTTTTCCAAATTTATCAATAATAATAACTAAAGTGATAAAATGATCTGAAAGAATAAAATGTTACCAATCATCAAGAGGGACAATGTCAAATGCTCCTTGCCCGCTGAGCGCGCGGCACCCAGTGCAGTCCCCGCAAGAGTGCAACAAATACCTATCACGGCAATGACAATGATGAACCACCGAATGGACACTGTCTTGGCTTGCGGACATACCGCAACAAGTCTTGGGCTCTTCCTCGGACGCATAAGGGACGCCGCGGTGGGCTCGCATAGATCTATTTTAAAATATTTATAAAAATTGTATTCGTTTTTTTTTACATCATCAAGCATTTCTTTCAATCAGTAAAACAACGTGTATGTTTTCTTTGATCTCATTTTTATAATTTATTTCCAGGTCGCTGCCAAATTGGCAATGAAAAGTTGAAATTGTTCCTCGCAACAAATCTCAAAAGTCGACAAAAAAAATAATCAGATCATTTCCTATTTTGCCATTTTTAGATACAAAACCAAATCAAACCAAAGCAAGCAATCAGCAGGTTACCGACTCCATTGTATTCAAAATAAAATAAAAACATCAACGTTTTTTAAAGCATTGAAAGAGACAAGGGGAGATAGGTGCTCGAGCAAGGATAATAATAATAATAATAATCGTACGTAACAAAAGCAAGGGCACGAATACCGGCTCAGATGTCACATAAACTGTCTTGCATTTGTTAATTTAATATTTGCCAATCACATTCTATTCACTATTTATTCTGTATTTCCTTAAAGTTTATTTTTTTTAAATTAGAATCAAATTCTAATAAACCATTATTAATTTCAAAATTATAAATATTNAGAATCAAATTCTAATAAACCATTATTAATTTCAAAATTATAAATATTTGTTTAATCCTCATCATTCTTGTAAATAAATTAATAAAAATGCTTGCAACTTTAACTTGTCTGTTCGCAAAAAATATTAAAATATAAGGAGCTGTGCTCCACTCGATGTTTAAAAACTGCATTCAAGTTAACCAATAAGTAAATTGAATCATCATTTTATGATCAATTTTGGATATTGGATAAATAGTTTTTACGCTTTGAGCAAGGAAGGGGGGATGGGGTGTGGAGCTGGCGTGACCGGCCAGCTAAGCGTAATATTAAAATCTCAAACTGAAGGGGGGAGGGGGTAAAAAAAACACGAAAAAAATGAAACGTTTTAAATGGACGACGCCCAGTGGTTTTACTCGTATATATTTTTTAGAGATTATCATCCATAATCATTATGACTTTTGGCCATGATCGTATAAAAAATAAAGTTGTGAGAACTGCAGTAAATACGTAGCTAATGATTCGCTGATTTAATAGCTTTAAATTATATTGCTGCTGCGTCGTTATTGTTCACATTTGCCACCAGAGAATGTCACCGATTTTTCTTCAAAAAAATCAGAAGGCATCGAGACAAAGATCCAAATTTAAAGTAATTCTGTGCAGTTATCGTGCTGACAGACAGACACACACAGACAGATAAAGATGCCAAAGTGAATTCTAGCTTAAATTCTTAAGCTACGTAATAAATTTGATGAACTTAAAAGAATATATCAAAACGATTTGAAGAGCAAGAGCAGCAGCAGAGGTACATACTAGATGCAGCTTTGATTTAGAAGTATTTTGTAAAATAAATTTGACAAGATGAAATCTTATCGGCATACAACAAATAAAAATGCACTTTATCTATCACAAGGTAATATAATAAATGTACACAGTGTATCTCTAAGATTTAAAGAGCTTGTTACAGCATAGCGTTACGCTTGGGTTAACATACATAGCTACTTTGTTACGTCTACAATTTTCAGGCAAGACAAGCCATATATACACAGCCTTTGCTCTACAATAACTCACAAGATGATTTGATTACTCAAGGATGAATAATATTCTCAATGCACTAATCATATAAGCGTAAGAGAGTGTGGGAGATAAAAGGTGAGCAGCCGAGTTGAAAAATGGTTAGTAGTACAAAAAATGATGAAAATTTATAAAATAAAAATAAAAATACAGAGTAAAGTATATTTTTGGCGATAGTTAGTGTAAAAAACTCCACATATACATACTTCAGTCAGCAGATATGAAAGAATTTTGATTTAACGCCCACACGTTTTTGATTAGTGAAGGTGATTATGATTATCATATGCGAGTGCACGTGAGTAAAATATTTTAATCTGACCACTGTATAATATATTCTTAATTGCAATTATATAATTATTATGATTACCACATATGTCTCTGGATATAGCAAATGATATAACATATTGTTGGTATAGCTTTAGCAAAGGGATAATATTTAGTTTGTTGAGGGCGTTCGCTGTTTTTTGGGAACAAAATTATTATTTTTATATGCTATTTGAATTACACCTCGACCTAGGCCAAGTATGATTGGACCCCTCCCCACATATTTATTTGTGTCGTTTATGTTCAATTTCAATTCAATTTGGAAAAAATACAGTAAGTTATACTATTGAAATTGAATTCTTGAAGAAAGTGGGCCTAAATTTAATTGTTATATATAGTCTGTCGAACCAATTTTAATGTTTCGTCTGTGACAGCCAAGGACCACGTGCTGTACACATAAGTCATCTCAATTTAACAAAGAAACATTTAAACATTTCAATGGCTTCTTCATATATTTATAAAAATCAAATTCAAAGTGCAAGAAAGATAAATCTTGAAACCTCATTTATTTATTTTAAAGAACGAAAGATTTTTAATGACGATGAATGTAATCTTTTCAAACATTTTTTAATTTTAAAAGGAATAATAATCGTAACTAAAGGCTTTAACTGACTTGCTTAAACTCAGAGTTAACATCACGGGCGACACGTTTCAACCAATAATAAACAATTGTTATCTCATCATAATATTTGAATTTGCATTGCTACAGTTTGTCTTCCATTTGCAGTGCACCGCCATCAGTATAAAAAATGTTTGTTTCATGTTATAAAACACATTGTTGCAGGTTGCTATCCTCATTTTTGATGCAGTTTTTTTCTCTCATTTATTCCATCACGCTTGCGCTCTTTGTTGAGTTGTACAAAAATGTTAGTACCACATAATTCTCAGGTGATGTACCGTAATAAGAAGAAGGAGAAAAACTAGCTTTACAGTACTCTACCGTATTATTATGGCGTGTTTTATCACTACTTAAAAAAAAAAATATTTGTAAGTAGTCAGCAGGCCAGCTAAGCATTTATGTGAGCAATTGTTGTGCCTTGTGAATTGCACAAGTATAGTAACCAACTCCGCTGCTGCTCATTTATTCAAATTCCCAATGGAATATTCAGTAGATTTGTTTTGCCTTTATCATTTATAATATAGCGTTATATAGGCTAATCATAGATCCTCACTCACATATTTCACTTTTTAATACTTGCCTTTTAATGTTGCTCGTGTGTATGTCGTGTAAATTTTTGCTTTTTAACCATTTTTTTTATTAAATAAGCTGCGTTTGGTGGTGCAACGTTGATTTTTTTTAATTTGAAAGAAAAATTTCGTGTCTTGTTCCTTGACTTTCCACCACACGTTTAGTACTATCATCATCCTCATAATAAGTATCTTGAATCAGCTAAATCATGACTTATAAAACAGATTTAAAAAGAATCAAGCACAGGTTTTGTACAAGTATTATTGAGAGACTCACCAAGAATGTCAAATGAGATGATGATGGAAGGAACTGCAACCAAAACACAGGATGCAAACATAACATGTATTTTGTCTCTGAGGAACCCAAATTTTTTATAGACGCATCTTTTTACTATTTGCTTGCAAACTTACTACAAAGTATAGGTGGACGACTTGAGGGTGGAAGTACGGTGGCTCGCAAGTTTTGAACAAAGTATGAGTCTTAACTCGACTCAAGTCGGACATTTTTTTTTTATTTAACTAAAATATAGAAGTAACTGACTGATGAGAAGCCGCACATAAGAGCATAATTTTTCATCAAGCGTGCTTCTGAACAGAATTGAATGAAAAAGAGGCTTGTGCACTTGCACACATTTTGATGTCAAGTCAACTTTTTTATGTGATTCTTTTTGTAGACATAAGAAATATATCACAAATCTCAGCAGTGGTACACGCGTCTCGCCGTTTAATTTGTAAGCAATAAGCTAGTTAGGGAACAATAAAAAGAGTGTATCTTGTTATCTTGCGAGTATTTTTTTAAAGTGTTACACGAACAATAAAATAAAAAACACAAGATATACAGTCATAGTAATAATACGTATGTAATGATATTTGATAACCTGAAAATGTTGCGAAAAATCCAAAATAAATGTTTAGTGTTTGACTGAAACATTAGTAAATTTTGTAGGACTTTTGAGCAACGGATTATAGCATTTGATACATGTATTTATGATCAGCGTAATTAGGTATACATACATATATCGTAGCGAGATAAAAATATCCTTGACAACATAATATGTACATATGTACATAATACATGAATCACATATTATATGTGCATACAACATAGCTATTTATAATTTTTGTTACTTGTTGCTGGTCAGTAATGTATCAAACTGTCTTCTTCATCATCATCATCTCGTACGCATGACCTTGTTCGAAATTGCAACCAAATCTCATCAATATCATGCATCATTTTAACCATTGCCCATCACTATGAAAATTCTCCACTTTTCCTTGGATTGAGTATAATTTTGAGTTGACTCGACTTGACATCCTCATAATAAACCCCATTCGCTTCCAACAGTTTTGCAACAAGTTTGAACATTAACGTTATCAAAGACATCATAACAATAATTTTATGATAGCTTGGACAATACATCATTCTCATCCACTACTGCCAGTAAACAAACCTGTTTGAGTGGTGGTTTATGAATATACTTGACATTGACTTTTAGGAATTAACATTGAAATTTAAGCACCACTAGCATTAGTGTTTTGTTTAAACGGAAATGCACGATTTTGTATACGTCTTTGCCGAGCAGTGATAAACAAAACAAAATGTAAATTGAAAACGAAAAAGTCCATCAAACATCATGTATCTGTCGCACAAATAGAATTGCAAATAATTATTGGCAAAAATAAATGTATATTTCAGCCTACAACTTGCAGGCTCGGCTGCAAGTGCGTAACACAGAGAGACAAATGACGGACATATGTGAACATGACATATTATGGCTGGACACACATCATTTGAGTTGAAACACAAAGCCCAGTTCAAACATTACAGAGCTGGGTGCAATATTTACGTATCTACTTTGTCATTGTTTACTAATAATGGCACACTATTCGATCAGAAAGCTAAAGGTGATGTGACGAGTGACGACGCGCTTTCTTGAGGAAGGAAGTGCGATTTGCTGATGTAAAGCACCTTAAAACATTTAAAGAATCTTCAAAAGACGACAAGAGAATAAAACAAAAGGACAATTTCCTATTATTAAAATCCTATTTTCTCATCTCATTCCGACCTCTGTAATTTGTTTTAGGGGCTTTGTGGATGTTTTCTTTCTTTTTTGTAAACGCACGTGACACTTTTAAGCGTGTGACAAACTCAATATACGACACAATGAGCATGTGTGACGGGGACATTTTAAAAACAATCATGATTATTACGAAACAATATCGTTACCATATAATCAAATGCCCATTTATTTTTTATTGCATTGTTCTTCCAAAAGCAAGGCACCATATCCATAAACAGGACATGAAAATAGCCATGTCGCTTAGGGGAAAATAGCAATTTGTGCAAGTGACAGATTTCCTTTTATGACTGATTATGTCATTGGGGTTGGGAGTTAGAGAGTGTGCTGCGACTGAGTGCTGAGAGAGAGGAGGAAATTCGCAAATTCACAACTATCTACAACGTAGGTTGGTATATCTGCTACACCAACTCAAATGCCTTTGAACAAGTTCATTAAGAAAATGAACACGACCACTACTACGTTTGCTGCACGTTTCCATGTCATGTGATTGTATTACGTATAGCCTTCTCCCCATTCATTTCTCATTGAAAATTTTATTATCATTCATTTTATTTCAAAAACAAGACTTACAAAACCTTTTTTTCTCTTGCTCATTCTTCAAGCTTGGCCATCTATTCTTTTTCATTTTATTCCTACAAAA
>JAHZNC010001855.1:0-35442 GCA_027744095.1 Zhuqinia jingwanae | reverse complement strand
CTAACTATAACTAACTTAGTAGTCGAAACACTGCAGAAAGTAGTGAAAACAGTTCATAACTACTGCTTTACTTAGGTTTATTTATTATAGCTAACGTTTCAATAGCAACGCACACACAATATAACGTAGTTGTAATGGACCAGAGATTGCCATACTGACATCACAATACGTAGTAGTAGTACATTTTTAATGTGAATGCCTTATAAAAATGTATCATTATTGTCACGAAATACTAAATAAATCCATGAAGCTTACGTCATGGAGAATCCCTAGTAGGAGGATGAAATCTTCTCTAATACTATATGGGCTTTATATATGAGATTTTGAACTGACAACTGACTTTGATATGATGATATCGATGAACCATTTTTCTGCACACCACGAGATGGAGGATGGAGAGCGTACCTATATGTATGTATATTGTAGATATAATACCTACTTTGGCACTTTGGTTTGTTTTATTATTATACCCAGCTAATAAGTAAATACATAAGGTGACATATTATGGAAAACGCGAATAATCCTAATAATGCTTCAGGAAGATAACATTGATAAAGCAATAAAGGTGATAAAGTGATACTTTGCATCAAATTGTTAAAATTTCTCCTCTTCTTGATACATGAACTTGCAATTCTTGCACAACAATGCACAATTATTTTTTATATAGTTTTCTTTTCCAATAACTTTTTTTTATGAGATAGCATAAACTTGTGAACACATGCAATGTAAGCATCTTTGAAAATTGTTATCTGATCGTGACCAGATCACATTTGCTTTTACCTCCGTTCTCTTCTATTTTACTTGCTAGTCCGATGACGGAATAGGATATTTATTAGGATCAGAGGAGGAGACACATTCCCATTATTTCCAGAGGGCGTTTAGTATTAATAGTGATGCCGCCGATGGGGCAATGCAATAATGCAATATATAGGAATCTTGGAAATTGTTTACCTATTCAGGTACATATATATATATCTCTCTCAATATTCGCACAAACAATGTGCTGCTGCTGTTGGGTTTGACTTTCATTTCTCATTCGAGACTCTCGAGTATATGTAACATGTACGTTATTAACCAATATCCAAGTATACGTACATGTATGTATTGTATGTGTAATATACATTCTAACTCATGTACAAATACATACATTTGTGCATAAAATTTTGTTTTTTTATTATTGGCTTGTCAGTCGCAGAGCATGATGACATGATAAATATCACATAGCACATGTACATATATGTAGGTATGTAGAAAGATTCAGCGTTTCTCAAAGCTACAGATAACCTTCTACCCTCGTCATCCAGGAGCGAGCGATATAATGCGCATTTTGCAGCATCAACAAATTACCTTACAACAAGAAGAACAAGTCAAAAGTTGGATGGAAACTGAACGAGTGCATAAAGTAAACCTAATATACATACATAGTTGTGGGATGATATAGATAATGAATGATTTTTTATTTAGTTTTATTACAATGTATTTAATTGACACGTGAGGTTGAGATGATTGATAAAGTCCATTGTCCGTTGTTCATGTTTCACTTAATTTTATAATTATGTAAGTTATGACTACTTACACTTGTACACCGGGAGAAAATATGTACGTATTTCCAATTCCGCCGAGTGTCTTGTTGTTTTCGGAACCGGAATAAATATATGCCAAAACAACAACATGCAATACAGTACAGACCAACACAATACGAGTTAACAATTCACATATAATAGAAAAGCTAGCATGTCAAAACCAAAGATTTTTATGCGAGTGATAAGGTTTTAGTTTAAAAAAAATGTATTATGGAAAGTTATATGGTCTATTTAATTAATGAGGATAATTTTATGCGTTTACTGCCACTTACAACCAAAACAATGGGATGTGCTACATCCATATCTTTATTATCGCAATTGTACATGAAACAATGCATGACTAGATAGTATTAAGTTAATACTATGAACTGCAATTGACAAACATTAAAGTATTATTTTCATCAAGTCATAATTAGCGCTTTCATCTCATCTACCATCTTGTACAAATGACGCATTTTTTCGTCAGCAATCTCCAATCCTGTGGTGACGCCAGTAAACAGTTCCGGCTGAAACTCCCATCTCCGTTCAAGCAGCTTGGCAATCACGTTCTTCCGCAAACCCATACGGCAATGGCGTATAGCTTGTACCCAATTAAGACCAGCGGGATTCCATATAATCTAACAAGATAATCAAAACCATTTAAATTAAATGACACAATAATTGTTTGGAAATCGGTCATATTATTGTTATTTTTACCTCATCAAACGTTCGATAACGATTCACATAATGGAAATCATGTATCAAGTTTACAGGTTTTAGGGAAGTACGTATGCGAGGAGCAATTTTCAAAATTCGGTATTGACCTTCCAATTTGGAGGCACTACCTTTCTGTATGGATTTTTGCTGTTTGTCAGATGTGCTTGTTGATGCTTGCATACTTTGATTGGGTTGTTGTGGCTGCTGAGTACTGACTATTCCTTTACCTTTGACCCCATTGGAAACTGCGCCTCCAGTGGAGGGTGTCTTTATTTCTCCAGTGATAGCATCTTCCACAACATCTCCGTGCGTAATCAAAAACCAATATACGAGTCTAAGGCTTAACTGTCCCTCCTCTTCGTCCAAAAGGAAATCTGCTTTTAAATTGGACATTTCATACTCCAACTGGTACTCGAATGATCGACTTGTCTTATTATTACTACTTTCTCCTTCAGCTTTGGTCTGTTTCATCCTACAAAAATATAAAATAATTATCAATTTACAATCAATATTTTGTATGTTTACCAATATTTACCAATGTTCAATTAAAAATGCACACACTCAATATTATTGAGATGAATAGAGCAAAACTTACATTGACTCGATTTGCGAAATAAGTCTGTGCACAGCCTGATCAAAAACTGGATCATCCAAATGACATAGCCTTTCGGCAATAGAAAAAAAATGAGACTCAAATACAGAGGGAGTACTGGGATTTTTAACTGGAGCAGTCTTCGCACCAGCTTTGCCAGAACTTTTAGGAATTTCATTTGGAGGACAAACAACGGTTTCACCAGCGGGAAGGATGGAAGCTGCCACACCAGAACCAAGTTGTAGCAGCATGTACAAACCGGTGACTAAAAAGTGCACCGGGCATGACAATCTCGTTGGGATATACTTGCGTGGGATCAAATCATCCATTTCTTCACATACCATAAAGAATCCTCTTGGGATAACAGATAATGTTTCAGTTAGCGTATTAAGCAACTCAATCACCCATTGCGTATTTCTTTCATCGGCATTGTTGGGTAATGGCTTTGTTTTGCTACTTCCGTCGTTCATTACCCCTGGGACTTTGGTTTCATGTTGAGCAGTCGCATCATTCAACTTTGCGTGATCACTCAATTGCTCAGCGATGGTAATACATAGAGACTGCACGCAAGTTTTTAGTATTGGTAATATTATATCGACAAGACTCTGAAACCAAACGGGTCGACTATTGCTGTTCCAAATTTGCGTTTTATCCATCACACTCCAATCTTTAATTTTTGGAAAGATGGTACGGTAAACGGCAACCATATTGTCCCTTGTGGTTGCATGCGCAATAATATATAGTGTGCAAGATGAGACCAAGTGATTGGCTATTGATCTAGGAAGTCCGTGACAATCCGGTTCCATACATGAGGCATTCTTACACCTTTGAAATGCTTTGCCTTCTAACAGGAAGTCACTGGCTGGCGCAACAATAGTCGGCAAAAGGGACATGATGAATTTTGCAATTTTACAGTTGTTCATCGTTAAAATCTGCATTCAAGTCATATAATATTAATAACATGTTTAATTTTGAAATAAAACCTCATTTGCAAATGAATTTACATAACGTTTAAATATAAAGTATAATACAATCATAAACACCGCAAATGAAATGATATATAAAAGAGTTGTAAATATGGTGGCTGTAGCAAGTGTGTATAATTTTATATGTGTACCTACCTTATACACGAGACCCCAGTTCACTGACGGCTGTGCACGCAACAATTTAATTGAGAAGAGTAGTTCCCAGTCATTGTACTCGAGATTGGTGGGGTAATAGTTGGGACACAAAAACGATAACACAGACATCCATGACGCATCGGTTAAACACGCAGTGTCGTTCTTTTTCGAAACAAACAGGCAGCAGGTAGACAAACCCCGCCTAAATGACTAGAAAGAAAAAATCTTTTCATGTTAACTATTTTTCATTAAAAGAGTAGAGATCATTTAATTCACAAAAGTTGAGCACTTGGAGTAGGTTTATATATATAATATGTATTTGATTTCTTAGTGTAAGAAGATATAAGTTTCAAGTTACATTAAACTTTGCTTTCTACCTTATATAGTATTTCTAGAGGACATCCAACCACCAATAACGACGAAGCCAGGCAATGGCACTTTAGATGTATTGAAAACAATACTTTGGATACGGATGGGTCCGCTTGTCCGCAAACTGATGCCATATCCGTACAAACATAAAACAATAGCTCCTCTACAGATGTAAGAATGTTAATTATGTCGCATACAAACTGTGCATTAGAACCTTCAGTCGGTTTTATCTGTAAAGTAAATTACATTGTTTCATCTGAACCTAACAACAATGCATTAAAGCGAAAAATATTTTTTATAAAATATTCTTGGAATTTACCTTAGAGTATCTGCTTGCTAAAATTGCCAATGAGTCATTCATGATGATTGCAAAAATCCTTTGAGACAACTGTGGGGGCATTTTTACCCACATATCTCTTTGAAAAGCTAAATACAAAAAAGTATCACGTCAACAATTTTATTCATGCTATAATATTTCATATGATTCAGGTATTTTGTTATAACGTACATTTTAAAAAGTACGCCCACATTTGAATTGTTGGCGATCCTCGTTCCCCTTCGTAATAAGGCTGATGCGATGACCAATTTTGAGATTGTTCATCATGAAGAATGTATGTTGTAAGTAGGTTTGCTTGAAACTGCAACAATTGTTCAGAAATGACTTCCACAAGTTCACAAAAGTTTCTGTACTCTTCCTTAAGTTTGGGTCTAGAACAATTAATTACACGTCATGTCATGAATATGTTTAGAGGGTAAGAAACCAAGAAAAATGAAATGAAAAACCAAAGGGTCAGAAAAAGCAAGCTTACTTCTGGTCGTATTCAAAGACTTCCAAAAATGTCCAGATATAATTTCTGATAATTACAATATTGCTAATAATGACGTATATATTTTCTAAACGACCAGACGAAGTACATTCCTCTGTGCATTCAACGATATGGTTTCGGATTTTTGGACAGCAAAGAACAACTGCATTCATAAACTGCTTAATAGTCAATTCATCTCCCCGAAATGGCATTTTCCCTAGCCTTTTGTTTTTTTCTTGGGATTTCGGATAAAGCCCAAATCCATGCCGGGTAGGTAAGTTTTCAGTAGTGGCTTTAGTGAATGCATCCCAGTATACATCCCATGAAGTAGTTATATCGCAAAAATCGTGAGAGACCATGACAGGATAATCGAGAATACCACCCACAAGATGCTGACACACAAATTCTGTTTCCAGCTCATTTTCTTTCAATCTCTCCCTCTCTTGTTGCAAATTTTTATCCACAAAGTCAACCACATTTTTCTCCCCGAGCATCAAATCGCTAATTTTTGCTCCTAACATCTTGCTTTTTTATATAGATTAGTTGGTGTTTTAAAGATAAATGACAAAAGTACAGGATTAGCAAATAAAAGTTAACCTCTACTAATGGCAAGAATACCTGTTCTGTTCCGTGTAAACAGTAATCTTACTTTAGAAGCTATCACAATTTTTTCCACGACAAAATGTAATTATTTATAGTTAAACAATCTTTCCACAAAATATGTTTTTGTAAATAAATCCTCCGTATCGTAAATGCCTTACTGAATATTCTCAAATTAATAGTAATCCACAACCATATACAGTTAGTATATTGAATTTATTTTATTGAAATATCTATTTATTTAGCGTAGCCTTTCCAAAGGTACAGTTTTTCTCAAAGTCTATATCAGATATTTTCAAGCACCTTTGCCCAATTTTATAGTCAACACACCACTCTGTAAAAAAAATTTAAAAAACATTCACACATTTTCAAATCCCCCTTAAATCTTATGCATATTATACATATTATCTGTTAAAAACGCAGCTTTATTACCCCGTAAGATGCATCTGCATCCTCCAAAGATGACCTTTCCAAAATTTCATCAAAGTAACCCGTCAATGAG
Organism: Zhuqinia jingwanae; assembly: GCA_027744095.1. Taxonomy (NCBI): domain Eukaryota; kingdom Metazoa; phylum Arthropoda; class Collembola; order Entomobryomorpha; family Paronellidae; genus Zhuqinia; species Zhuqinia jingwanae. Next base: position 29,173 of record JAHZNC010001855.1, on the reverse strand, counting down.
TCTAACGTATCTTCTGCTATTTCTTCGTACTCGTTTTTACTGTTAAAAAATACGAACAAACATACTTAGTAAGCATTACTTACACGCTTTTACATTTTGCGCAGAGCCACATTTCACAATATATAAATATTTAGAATTTCATTGATAGATCAAAACAAAAAACTGCAATGCAGACACCATCACAATTTTGCTATATTTCACAAAACAAATCTTACTTATCTTACCTTAAATTTGCTGCAACTAATTGCTCTGATCCTTTACTATGTACCATCACAATTTTGCTATATTTCACAAAACAAATCTTACTTATCTTACCTTAAATTTGCTGCAACTAATTGCTCTGATCCTTTACTAGGCGAGGATACAGATATCCTGTTTGTTTGGTCAATGTGAAAATATCGATTTCCAATAATGACAGAACGCGTCATCCACGGTTCCCACTGTTTTGAAAAAAGGCTACTGGTTTGGGAAAGAGGTCTCCTTTGGGTATGGGTTGAATTTAGAGCATGATAAGGTTCACACTGATGATAACTTGGTGTTGTTGTTGTTGTAGAAAATAATTTAACAGGTTCAGTAACACCTACATTACTAGTTAAAAAAGGTGGTTCCTTTTTAAATAGGTTTTTATGCGTCCTATGAGTCAACTTTCTACTCTGCCTTAGATTGAAGAACAAAGCCTTCCACATTTTATCCTTCTTTAATTGCAGGATTACGAGGAATTTTTCTTAATTGCAGAGCTACTATTAAAAACGAAAAAATGTAACTTGCGTTTTGTGAAAATAATAAAAGCTTCTAAACGCATGTTTGTTTTTATGACGAGACAACACAAATGATGATCATATGCTTTGGTCAGGTGGAGTATTCCCGCAGTTGGTTTGCTTGCTTGCACATTTTTTTATTGCTCAATGCACCAAAGGAATCTACACTCTTGACTCTTGACTTACCACTACACGCCAATAATACCCACGACCCACACAACGCAACGCATCCATGAACAAAGGAAAACTTTCTTGGATGATGATGTGCTAAGAACTAAGAACACAAAGACCAAATTCGGTGCCCAAAATGATGCATTTAAGACTTGACGTCAATTTAATTAACATGCCATATTATTAACTAACCTTTCAGGAAAAAAATTAAACAAAAACAAGCCAAAACTATACAAAATACATTATTTTTATGCGTACAACAGGTACATGGATTATTTTTTAAACGGATTATTTGTTTTATTTGTTTGCTTACTTTAGTTTTTAATGAACACTACAAACATATTATTTTATCTCTAATTAATTTCAAGCTTAATCGTTTCAGAATTGTACTTTAGTAAAAATGAATTGACAAATTAACTGATTTCAAGTTAGTGGTGCAATTTGGTGTGAATAGCAAAATTTATCACGTTGTCATTTCTTTGCATTTAAAGTTAAAGCAACGATATTATTAGCTGAGATAATTAAATGCACTATTAAAATTTCAGTATCACTAACTAGGTGTGCAGTCTAGTAAGTGTTCAAACAAAAATGGAACACTTTTACAGAGAAATGAAATTATTATTAGTTTTTATTTATGATTATTAGTAAAATAACCCCCTCTTGCTTGCGGAGGTGTGAATGGCGCAGGCGGCGTCTCACCTTCTATATCAAACGACGCTATTCTTTCTGCATTTTGTGCCTGTCCCAATTCAATCTTACCATTTCCTCTCAAATTCCTATTGTCTGAATATGAGTCATGTACAACTTGCTGAGGCGTTGAGGCAGAATACCTGATGTTATCTTCATCCTCATTAAAATCAAACGAAGCTATCCTAGGAACCGGCTCAGGCGGCGACAACTCAAACTGTCCTCCTGCCAGTTCTTTAACGGTTTCAGGGACTCGCTCTGGCGGAGCTCCATATTCCTGTTCGTTACTATTCCTTGGAAGAGACAAATATGAAGTTGGTTGAGCAGACAAGTCATTATTAGATCTAGCTTTCTGCGACCAAGAAAGCTGCCCTTCATTTTGACTAATAATTCGGGCAACCCGGTCCAAAAGTTCTTGGTCTACAATGGAAGGTCCTTCGATATTTCGGGTTCCATCATCCCCATTCCTTGAGGAGCCATCACCACCGCTTGCAATAATGTCTGCAACTCTGTTCAAGAGACGCTGACTCACAATAGGATTGCCATTGTTTGAATTTACTGGAGGTTCTGCCGCAATCACTGACAAGTGCAGCAACACCAAAATGCAAATGTTTCGCTGGAACACAAAACGATTTCTCAAATCACTCATTCCTCTAATTAGTGAATATTTTATTTTCTCTTTTAAAACTCAAACCGAGTAAAAAAAAACTTACGATCACAATCATGGTGCTAGCGGTAAGACACAAACAACTTGTTCCACTCACTCCCTCATGAACAAGATTAATGTGCTTAAATGATAATCTAAAATCCACACTTGCGCGTTGCGTGGTCCGAATGGCAATTTAAAATTGTCGACAGAGGTGGAGCAGGAGCACTGCTCACTTTCGTAACTGCTTGCACAATGACATGGACTGACCACAGCTCACGGTAAACCCCTAATAGAACTACTACTGAACCATGAACGATTCTTACAAGGTTCTCTAGTCTTTCAATTATTATGTATATGTACTCATGCATTATTCCGCATGTCTTCTGTTCCTGGTAGTCACAAAAAAAGCAGCTCATCATCATCATCATCGTCGTCGTCGTCAAATGTGTAATTATTATCATTATGGATAAGAATGTGTTAAAATCTCAGCGCTGTAAGCCAAAACCAGCACGCTTGAATGAAGATGATCATTCTTCTCCAAAGTAAGAATAAAAAAGGTGGACACATGTCACAGTAGCCATAGATCACTGCTGAGTGCTGCCACTAACGTTTTTTAATGGGTTTGGTTTTTCTGTGAGTTTCAACGTTTGTTACTTATTGTAGCTCAACATATGAGAATTGAATTTACATTGTAGTATTTTGCATTAATTGGTGAATAATCTAACTAGATGTGTAAAAATTCTCTTACATGCATACCTGTATAAAAACGTTCCTTTTTAATAATATATGCATAGGTACTTGCATATATATTTATATGCTTCATCTTTTCACACGCTGTTTGTTATAGTCAAAAAGCACACGTTATACAATTAAAGTAGAAGGCCTAAGGTGGCCTTTTGCGCCTTGCTGGGTACTCTGGGATTGTTATTGTTCCTTTCCTAGTAACTCCAAAAAAAACTCCAATCATCCACGTCACGTACAACGATGCTACTATATAGCACTTGACCAAATAAACTACCACACTTACATGTATATATACACAATATCATTTTTTGAACAAGTTGTAAACTCAGGTTACGTTGTTTACATACTTACACGTAATGAATTTACCTAAATAATTTACATCATATTTACGCTGTAGGTGTAAATGGGCGAAAAATTAAATGACAAAGACAAAGATATTTCTTGGGCTCACTGTTGAAGTAAAGAAGTGGTTGGTTAAAGTGTCTAACAAGTAAATTTTAACTGATAATGACCAATAGTATATGATTTCATACCTTGCATTTATATATATAGTGACGGGGATTCAAGCGTAATCGTTCTGTTGCTGCTTCTGTTACCTACTGCCTGCCGACGAATTATGCCTGCGGCACCTGATGATGACGCTTCTGAATGATGATGAATCGAATATAATGTAACTTTCAACAATCATAACATATTTTTTTGTTTTCTTACTACAGAGAACCGACTTGGTAATAATCTTGGCATTGGTATATTTTATGCAAACGTCTACATATACCTAGTTGAGGACATATACATACACTTTACAAGGTAACCCATGTTTATTTACTTTTTTATACAATTTATTTACATATGCGCTTTCAATTCGAAAAAGGAATTGATTTCAGAACTATCACAAATCTAAACATCTAGTCTTTGCCAATTCCTGATGATGACGCTTCTGAATGATGATGAATCGAATATAATGTAACTTTCAACAATCATAACATATTTTTTTGTTTTCTTACTACAGAGAACCGACTTGTAAAAATCTTGGCATTGGTATATTTTATGCAAACGTCTATATATACCTAGTTGAGGACACTTTACAAGGTAACCCATGTTTATTTACTTTTTTATACAATTTATTTACATATATGCGCTTTCAATTCGAAAAAGGAATTGATTTCAGAACTATCACAAATCTAAACATCTAGTCTTTGCCAATTTAAGAAACTCATTTATTTTATGTCTGCATATTTTACTTAGGTACTCCATAATATTTTGTGTATATAGGTAGGTATTTATGTATCTAAAAATATAATTTACTAACTAGTGTTGGGTACCAATAATAAAAGAAGAGAGAAAAAGTATTATGACGAGTGGTCACAAAGGAAGAATGAAGATATTTTTTTTGGAGGCAAACTTCCCGTCATCGAGTAATCGTTGTTTCAAGTCACTATTACGCACCTCGTCGTCGTGTGATATGCATGAATAATCAAAGTTATGATTTTTATCAAATATTTTTTTAGACGGCAAATTGCATACAAAGTTAATAAATTATAAGCAAACACTGCTACCGCTTAATGTGAATTAATCTACGTGCATAGATTCTTAACGGAGGACTTTACGAAGTTTCAATATTAATAACGCAACTAGACATGTTTGTTGGCCGTATGCATCTCTGTCATCATGAATATATTATACCTACCTAATTGAATAAATGAATATCCAGTTCTTTTGTGTTTACTTGATAACATGCTTTTATGACATATATCATATCGCACGCATTGCGTTGCAAGAATTTCAAGATCATGTTGGAAGTTAATCAACTTTGCAGTTTTTAATGGCTGGACTATATATTAAGATGTATTCATGATATATATTGTAATGGCTAAAGCACTATGCGGCATGTCTTTGTCATTTTAAGTAATTACAAGTACAATCATCAAGTACTTTTGGGATGGGAAACTGTATATACCTATATTGACAAAGGTTGTAATAATACTAATAATTATAATTGCATCTTCAAACAAAAACAAGTAAAAAAAATACCTACATGGTTTGCATCTTAGAGTAAACAGATTGAAAGCATAGTAATATCCCGATACCTATGCAAATAGTGCCAACAATTTACACAAAGGGATTTATGTTGTTAACTTTACAATGTTTAATGTTCCGTGTGTGTATAAGTCATTTGCATAAAATAAAATGTTTGTTTAGTAGTAGTAGATTGAAAAAATATGTAGTTAATTATTATGATGTCCTACATTATATATATATATCTGACAATGAGTCGTTTTTTAAAAACATTTTTTTTGTTGTTGTGTCCCCGACATTCATTCAATTGATAACGTCCAGCGTATCAAACGTTTGTTTATTTTTTATGGTCTACATTTTAGAAAAAATATTTACACATTAACCTCCAATTTCCCAATGAAGACTGAATAATAAAATGAATTGTGATGAAGATGAATGAATGAAAAATATAATTTTGCAAGCAGTTATGTGCACGGGACGAACTGTCGTTGTCAGAAATTACAAACGAAAAAAGTTCAAATAAATATTGTAAGAACTGTGGCCTACTAACATTAAAAAACTAATAACGCATAAAATAATATTACACCACCAAAATGCAATAATAAATAGGTATAATTTAATTGGAGATGAAGCGAATTGTCGATAATACGTAATAGTAATATATCTTCCGTGACATTGATCCTTTGTCTCAGGCAGCAGGACTAATGATGAGTGTGCTGCTTTAAGATGCTTTTACGACGAATTTTATGGAATTGGTGTAATTATTCATTTAAAGAAACTGACTGAAGGGTAAATGTGTAATTTGTCTATAAAATGAAATCGTCTCGACATTTTGCACGCAATACACATACACACATACATAGATTATAAAACAATTTTATTAAAAAATATTATTGAATGTCAAAAGAGGTCGACCATAAAAAAGTGATGCGTCATGTATTAATTATTTTTGAAAAATGTTTTCCGCAGAAATACAATGGATAGTTTGATGATGATGAGGATTACTTTAATATAGGGACTGGTATATAATAATGACTAATGACTGTAATAATATTAGGGGCAAACCAGTGCAGTGCTCCTTCGACTTTTGCTGATCGCATCATCATCATCTTACTGGAGTGCTGCAATCATCTTTATAAATTTCATTTTAATTTTAATAAAGGATTCCAGTTACAAAATGAATTTTCTGAGAACAGATGAAACACTCTATTTTCCACATTATTATTTCCTTTTGTGTGAATAATCGTGAGTCGTGCTAATCAAATGTGCTAAGGGCAAAATCGTCAGATGCGTATGATCACTCTAAATTATTTCGTCTTTTATGATTTGTGTGAATAGCTAGAAAAGGTAATAATTGATTTACCCTAGTTTTGTAAAAAGGTGGACAAAAAATAAATAAATGGATAAGATGCCAAAACATGAAATATTCATACATTCTCTGCACATGTACTTATAACATCTATCTTCTGAACCTACTACTACAAAGCATTCTACATGACACGTCTTTTTTGTATGTTGGATTTGCAGTTTTATGCAGTTTTGAGTTTTTGCTAATAAACTGCAAGATGCACAAGGGTAAGTTATTCACGCGCTTGCTAATCATTGTGCATTACATCGTGAGTTTTAATGATTGTGTCGATCGTAACAATACCATTCCTTGGCACAACAACACCACATCACATCATCAATTATTATTAAATTTGATTTAATGATGTATTCATCCCCAATTACTATTATTAACTTTTATTGTAATCATATCTAGATATATCTACCATCTTCAAATTATTTTACCTTGCTAATAATAAAATTAACATTATTATTAATATTGAAAGAAGCAAAATCAGTGGGATATTTATTGATCAGTCCCTACAAAAGTACTTTTCAACTCGTTTATAAACGATAAATTATTACAAAGTAATTTCTCCCTATTATAATAACAGCCTAGTATTCAAAATCATTATTCCACTGTACAATTTATGCCTTGAATTAATGAGGAACTTAATTTTCTTGAAGTTGGTTTCATATTCCAATAATGATTTTTTGCAAATACTATGCAGAAAATGTTACACACATACATACATAATACACATAGGTATGTATATATTGAAACTTATTGGTCATTGCGATATTGAAGCTTTGCAATACGGTCCGGAATGTCGGGATTAGATGCTTTTTTTGGGGGCAAAACTAGTCAACTAACCATAAGTTCAGTAAGAAGCCTTGCATAGTTGACTTTTTCGCTAGTGTAGTCATTGTGTCCGCACTCTGTCTTTCATTTTATTATGTTCTACCTGATACGTACATTTGTGTATGATGAAGAGGAAGTTGGCAATATATTATATTGGGTTGTATAGAGGCCGACTTTTACTAGACTGAAACTTAAGTACGTAGGCATGCGAATTACATGCCACAAGTTATCAGTCATGGCTGTAATACGATGACATGGCTGACATGGACAATTTTTCACATTATGACAGAGTGCTTTTCATTTTTTGCTTTTCAGATACGTCTATAGTAGTAGTAGTAGTAGTAATAGTAAGAATTTTTGCGAGGACTTTAGTACTTTCATATTATTGATGAAAAGAGAGTCCCCCAACTCCCAAGCGGGATGATATTTATTTTAATCATTCTTGTGAAAAGTTGTGGTAAGCATAGAAAAAGCACAAAGAAGGGAAAATAAATTATGTACATATTTAGCTATAAGTACAAAAGTATACAATTCGACATTATAATAATAATGATGCTATGATATAGTATGTTTCAAAAACAAAAAAAGTGTATGTTAACAGCATTACATTGTAGAGAAAATCCGAAAATCAGTATAAATGTGCAAAAAATGTAGCATATGTATATTAAGGTCACAAAGTGTACTTGATATAATACATAATATCCCACCTTTAATTCAACTAACCAAAGAAACCTCCAACTCAAAAGAAATGGCAGGCTATAATAAATATGAGTATATAGTATGGAACTTGTGCACTGCTGTTGATTCATTGACATTTTAGAAAATAAAAAGATTATGATTTTAGAATATGATTTCGGGCAACCAGGATACAATTATTGGGAATGATCTCTATTATTGTCCTAGGCTTCCGTATTTATTGATCGAGAGGTATAATATGCACCTATTTATATTGTATTGCTATTCGCCAAACACATATACAAAAGTACAAAGACATTTTTCCATATTAATTGGTATTTTGGCACCAGCTTCTCTGTATTATCATGCGTTCCAGGAATATCGGGATAAAAAAAATATATGCTTTTGTCAGCATTTTAAGTGCACATGCTATGCTGGTACAAAAATTAAAGGGTATCTGGGTGGCTAGACATAGATGGAATAATAACAATGCTTTAATAACAGAAAAGCTAGATAATTATTCTGAAATTCTGATTACCTTCCATGCGCATGCAATATTATTTTTTTGCGATGATGGCATATTTAAGTAAGCCATTTTCCAAATTCCGACCCTGGAGAGCCATAAATGAATGGATATACAATATACCTACATACATTCATATGGATCGTCAACTAACTAGAGAGCAGTAGTAGTAGTTCAATATAAATAGCCATTGTTAATGACGGAGCACTTTTTAAAATACCACTCTACACACGCATTTTTTCGTTCATTGTTCGTTTCTTCTTGGCTCAAATTTGCCATTCTTTATTTTCCCCATTACCGTCATGTCGTCGTGAGTAAGCATCCCTTCTCATCGCTGACTCACGTCTCCACTTTATGCAAAACTATGCTTGGTTGCCGCAGTAAAAGGTCCCAGAGCGGCTGTCACATTATACTTTTAGCCAAGTGTAAACATAATATGAAAGACAAATAAAAACTCTTTTCACAGCATAATATAAATAGGTATCATTATAGTTGCACACGCAAAAAGTATAATATAGTAATACTACTTCTTTGTTGTCCTATCATCTCATCGTTATACACAGCCCACTAGGTACACACAATAAACTAAAAAGTATTATAAAGTACCTATATATCTTCGTTTCCATATTCAGATGGCTCGTTCTCACGTTGAATACCTATAGACACTAAAATGCTTTCACTTTGGTTCGCGTGAATTTTTTTTCTATAAAAGGTATATGATATGATGTTATGAGAGCGTATCTATACCAAAATAGGTGTAATTTGTTATTAGAATATATGGATTGTATGGTTTGTACTCTGTAATCATGCCATCAGTATTATTATTATTATTACTACTACTACTTCGGAATGCATGGGTTATATTGCAATATTTTTTCATGATTTTGAAACTAATAGAAAATAAATTGCGCTTTAAATTTTGTTGTTCTGTACTATTTTCCATGTTGATAGTAAATACATACCTTCATATTGTTTGTTTGTTTCCAAGTAGGTTATGTTCCAAGAATTGTTCTAAAATTTTTATTAAATTTGCATAATGCCCCAAGACAAATCCACAAATGTATAATATTAAATATAAACAAATTCACAGATCATTCAAGTTCTTGTTACTTAAGACGCTTAAATTTGCAATTGTAAGTTACAATTTGTAACGATAAAAAACAGCTTACAGCTTAACAAGTTGCATTTATAATTTTCAAAACTTACTGACATACTTTGCAGATATAAGTATGTGGTAGATACATTTAACTAGAGGTAAAAAAAGGTATAACTAGACCTGGAGATACTTTGACATTTCATTTTGTAGTAATAATTATTGTACACATATTAATCAGCAGGCACTTTCATATAAAGCTTTTATTTTACATTATTATTGTTATGATAATATTAATCATTCACCAGTACAACTATAATCATTTAAATTTTGTATATTTCGATAAACGGGAGAAAAAAATGATTGACGGATTTTCGATGTAGTAATACCCGAAAAAATACTCATTGACACGTATTGAACGTTGACACGTTGTATTTTTTTATTTACTAATCATATAGGTAATAGGTACCTAGTCAAGCGCTACTTTTTGAGTAGACATCAGCATGTAATTGGCACGCATTTTTCATCATCAATATTATGCAGCAAGTTTTATTTATCCTGTTCCAGAAATGAGCTATTTTTCTTTGGTCTCCATTTTTATGTTGCTATATACAACATTGTAACGTGACTTTTTAAAACCATTCTCGGAGGAGGTAATAATAGCGCGTGTCAAAAAGTCAGAATACCATCGCATTATACGTAGCTCTATGTTGTTGGTAGAAGTTTCGTTGTTTATTCGTGTGAGACTTGGGAGACCCAACAGTCCGCGGTCTTTGCTCTCATTTCTGCATTGCAGGAAACGAAATATTACAGCCGCTATGCGTTCTGTATTTATAATATAATAATATATGGGTTGTTTGTAAGTTGTAAATTTATTATCCACAAAAATAAGTTCATGCATGCAAATACAAAGAAAAAGTAAAATAACTGGTAAACGAATACCGTAATTCTGGTAAAAATATAGGACCGACTATAAAACCTCTCTGCTGGTTCTCAAAATGGGCACTATAAATTTTAAGAGTATAAAACATGTTCAGTGCACTGTTATATTTTTAAAGCCCCCTTAGTAGAAAAGCTGTCGAAATTACAAAGTAATTTATAGTTAAAGCAATGTCATATATTTAACGAGAATACGGTGAAATGATAAAGTAAGGAGTAAAGACTACAAACAGGCAGGCAAAGTATTAAGTAAAACACGACATGCTTTTCATCCTTCTTCATTGTACTCTGTTCTCTTCTCCTACTCCCTCCATTTTTAGTTGGGTCTTCCACACTCATTTAAGACCTAAGTCCATTTATATGCTCCAGCTCAGAGTTCCTATTTCTGGAGCCACTTGAGCAACTTTGTACACTTGTGTGTTTATGTCAAGTGTAATTGAAGAGAGAAGAAAAAAAACACAAGAGAGGAGGAAAGGGTGCACGTCTTGCTCTCCACTGCTCTCTCTCTCTCCCTCTGCCTGCCTCTTTCAATTTTCTATAATATCATAAACTAACCGCTAGACATAAAGTCAAGATAAGGCATTAAGTGAGTAAAAGAAAGCCATTATTATCATCATCAACCTCGGAATAATTGGCATTCCAATGTTAGGGATAGTTCCTCTGTACTATTACTTAACTCTTTTTAGGGTCGATGATGATACAAAAAATAATTGAGTGTGTTTGGTTTATTGTGCGTGCGTAGTACATGACAGATTGGATATTATTAGAGCAATGCGGTTAACAAAATATGGACAAAAAATATGAACAAAAAATATGTTATGATCAAATTGGTGATACACAACACGCTCTCTGAGCAAACACAACCAAAAATTGTTCTTAATTATGTGACAAGAGAGAAGATCATATAATATATAAATTTTTAAACCGTATTTTGTGTTAATCAGCACAAATGGCTGATGTGCCTTGTAATGTGTATTTTTATTTTTATTTTGCCACAGAGCACTTAACATACCAAAGGCCAAAATTCCTTTATAAAACATTGTCGAATTTCTAAATAAACCAATAACCCCAAACAATTTGTCTTTGTTCCGTTTTTACGTGTTTTTTCTTCTTCCCTGGCTCACTCTCAGCTCTGCATGAACTCAGTCATCACCATCATCGTTATATTCTACAGCACTTCGTGCCGATTTGAGTCTCAGTCTCTTTTTACTATTGTATCGGGGCTGGTCTGGTGTTGGGTGTTTGGTGTGCTGCTGTGTCCAACTGCTGCTGCTGGCTGGATGAGAAGGTTTGATTAATCGGACAAAAGAGTAAACATCATGAAGGCAAAAAGAGAAAGAGTCAAAGTACAAACGCTAATCGAAGTTGTTAACTACTCCATACAAAAGTAGACATTTATACGTCGGTCGTAATGATTGGATACCTCCATAATAAAAGTTGTGTGTGTGTGTGTGTAGACTGCATGAGAATAATGGAGATATAATATATAAGTATAAACATTGCAGTATATCATAAACATCAAAGTTAGTTATAATCTATATAGCATTTATGTGCCATGTCATGTGGATAGATGGGTACAAACTGATAACCGAGTTACTTTTTTATATATAACGAACAGAGTAAACATACACGGTACGTGTTTTTTGTTAAAACTCTAATAAAATTTCATTTCCCTTTCTCGATGGACGACTCCAGAAGAACGATAACATGACTTTAGAAATTTAGTGCAAGCACTGGAGCAATATGTAATGTGATACTCACTAGTAGTCTGGTTTCCACGTTCACAATATCCACATTGCCTTGTAGGCAGACGTACGTACATATGAGCATTGCCATGCCACACAGTCATGTCTTTTCCACAGAGTCATGTCCAACCTACAGCATTTTGTTCAATAAAATAAAAACTTTGTATTTGTTTGTGTGAGTAATTTGCGCTGTTGCTGCTAGATAGGCAATTTTGATGGACATTGACATCTATACGTATGTGAGAAGTGTTTGTGTAACTGGAGGAATTGATAAAAAAAACAGTACATGTATTTGTAGTACACGAACGGAGACTGGGGCAAACTAATCCAAACAGTAAAGACAACACAAAGGAAAAAGCTGCAATGACTGATGATGACTGTGTCCTGTGTCTGTGAATGGGGACATTTCCAGTCAGCGATATTGATATCTTGGTCACAATACTATACGGTCTCAAATTACTTTGTTAAAAAAGATTTTGACTTAATGGTACAAATGTAAGCAATAAAATACAATCTATTCACTAACTCGATCAATGAGCATGATGATGATCATCATCATCACTATCATGAAAACATTGGTTATGTAACCTATTATAAAGAATGGACCGTCTGTCTTCTTGTCAGTTTAAAAACATTTGATTTTAATCCTAGTCCCAAATCTGATCAGTTTCTTGTCTTCTCTTTCGCCTTGTTTGTTTACGTTTGACTCTTTCATCCTGGCCCACTAAATCCTCTGTCTTCCCACCACCACATTCAATTTCTCCAGTCACTCTCCATGAATCCCAAGAGAGGTTAACTATCAAGGGCATGAAAGATGCAAATATTTGTATGAGCTTAATCTGTTGTCAATACAAAGTAAGTCCTTTCGTCTGAGAAAATGTGCGAATAAATAAGTATTTATTGCGTGTGGCTGGTGAAGGTGAAATTGTAGTTGTTTTGATATTCTCAATTCTCAACCAATATCAATTTACTCGTCCTTTTCAACTTATATAATAATCATCATTTTAGAAGAATCATCAGACGCAGCGGCATTATTGCTATAAATAGGATGGTGTTTTACCTCTGTAGAGCTCTGTTGCAAATCCAATAACATGATACCACAACAACGTTGACGTTTCCTCTCAAAAAGTATGCCTGTCGAATTGAATTCTTTGAACTAAAGATTACAAATCCCAGGAACAACCAACGTTGAACGTTCTACGTAAAAGTGTAATAGGGCAAATATTTTCAATCATCATTCTCATCCTATATATCTACTCTATACAAACTGCAACTAGTAGTAATCTCTTTTTATATATTTTTAGAGTTTGTATTACTACGATCTTGACCACCACATCATCATTTATAGGTGGGTTTAAAAATGACATGGCCTTTCTTTGTCATTGGATAATGATAAATGTATGCCAAAACTTGAAACCCACTTCCACTCAAACTAAAAACTTACATGAAGAGCTAACCTTGTGTGATGCTCTTTGTGAGTTTGTAAAAGCTGGCATATGTATGAAAGAAAGAAACTTTTATCAGTTATTGGCGATTCGATTTGATGTGGTGATGATCACTTCTTCACATGTGCGTCCGTCCAAGTGAGTTAATGTCAGCAGCACGCAAGTTCGCACTACAAAAATATAAAATCTAACTCATCCTGTGTAATCAAATGTTTAAGTGGCAAGTGGCATACATGGAGCATGTAGCGTTTTATACGAATCTGTGAAAAGCCTGTTTACCGCTACCGCCTCCAATTCCAACAACAGTACGAAAATATAACACAGTCATGCTTGTGTGCATTACAAAAAAACATGCATGTAAAACCTGAAGAAGAAAAAAAAGAAAAAAAGAAAGAATGGCACATTTTGTGTTTATCGATAACAAGGCTGTTGTAATACAATCCATATACCTAACTTTTTTTTGAATGTGCATGGCATTATATTGCCTTGTGTAGGTATTACAACAAGCAAGCTAAAAAGAACTTCTTGGAAGCTAAAAGCTTTTTAAACCTTACATCTTCCATTTATTTTTCTAACCTCGGTAAGTACAGTCGTGAAGATTATTAGTTTGTTCATATGAAATCATCATTCTCGTTTCGCTGGTATGAACGATGGTATAACGACGGTGCTTATTGTGTGACTGTTTTTCTTTGTCCCATATTCCCGTGAGTAGTTAACAAAGCCCATGCATATATGTACTTACATATATGTGCGTGTGTAGTGTGTAAAATAAGATTAAATTGCAAAATAGTCTTGGTGGAGTGCTTGACGAAGCAAGAAAGCAGACGAAAAAAGTATTTTAAAAACTGTATATATTTTTTTTGTGTTGTGCACGCTTGGAGTAGTGGAAGTGTTGATAGTGGAATAAGAAGGTTTTTTTGTCATCTCGTCTTGCTCTTATTGGCTTAGCTCAACCAACATAAAAAAATATCTCTAGAGTGAAGAGGAAGCAGATAGAAGGTCGTCTCAGCTCTTCTTGTGGAGTACTCAAGTGTGTTTACTGTAATACACGAAGTACAAGTAGTAGTAGTAGTGATCACAAATATTGCGAATTTTCAATGAGCTTCATTTGTGTGATTTGTCGCGACCTTCTCAAGATCAGTGAAGATGAGGCTTATCCACCGCAGCAGCCGCTGCCAAATAGTTCAAATACTTCGTATTATAATAATATATCAACAACCAGTAACAATGTGTCAGGTCGCAAGAAAGGGAAAAATAATTCCATTGTTGCTACCAAGTGCGGTCATCTTTTCCATTATCCTTGCCTTAGTGTATGGTTGTCCAAGAGTATGAATCTTACGACTGATTCAAAGTAAGTAAAAAAATATATGTTGTCAATAATATTTTGTGAACAAATCATAAATGTCAATTTTTTCCTTTTGTATTGTCAACAACTTATGTATTTGGACTAACATTTCGCGATCCGTCTTAATTTTTTGCTTCTTTATGCCAAATCTTTTGAATACGAATTAGTGTCATAGGCATTTCATATATAGCCATGATTTTAAAAAGAGCTTTTTATTAAAAAAAATCTTCAATATGTAAATTTTTGGAATTTTTTCATTAAAAATCTTGATTTTTTACTTTTTGTATCCGCTTATCTACCCACACGTCCTCATATGAACTTCTCATGTCGCAAGATATTAATATTAACCAGCAGTCCAACAACACGAGTGTTCATTCGTACGAAAATGAGCTGAAACGCTTACAAAGCATTTCCACATATTGGTGTTCTGTTGGGTTTCGGGGTATCATGTGTATCATAATATTAAAACATGTTGTCTTTCGTCAGGAATTTGCAATTTCCCAGAAAAAACCCAATAAAACAATTCCGAGGTTTTATGCATTTAAGTATGCAATTTAAAGAATGATAATATTTTTTGCTCTAGAATGCGTTGCCCGTCCTGCAAACAGCTTATTTATATATATGAGCTCATACAGCTATTTCCAGTTGAAAATGGGAATGGATGTGGCAAGGACTTGGGCCACTTGTTTTCAGCCACTTTCCATGAAAAAGTGCAGGGCTTATTGGAGCAACTGGAAAAACTCTGTAGGGACCTAAACAAGAAAAATAACGAGATTTCCAGTCCTTCCAAAGGAAATGAAACGCCAACAAGATTACAACGCATCAAAGATTCTCCAAAGAAGTAAAACACCACTTTTTTAATATACAAAGCATGCCCATTACAATCTTTTAAGGCCATCATCCATCATACATAAGAATTGCGGATATACAAAGAGATAATTGCATTACTTTGGGATTTTGTAGATCACAAGCATCTCAAATAGCTCAACTAATGAAAGAAACTGACTCCCTGCGGAGCTCAATTAAAGAGTTGAATTCATTCATTGAACAACATGGAGAATTGGGATGCATTGTGGAAAAACAGACCAAAGAGATATCTGAGTTGAGATCAAAGAATGAGCAGCTCATTGTGGCAAATGAAAGATTGAAATCTGTTGAGACTGAGAAGGAAGCTACCGACAACCACACAGTCTCTGCGTTACGAAATGCTCCTGAGTATCCGCAAAAAAATAAACAGAATGATGGGGACGTCCAATCTACTGAACAACAACAACAACAACAAAAAACAGCTCAAGGTGACAAAAGAGTTTCATTGTGATCATTATCATGTGCAACAATTATAACGCTTTAGTAAATATACATACGTTTATATATATGTAATTGATTATGAATGCACATATATCACGTTATATTTTTTATTCAACTATTCCTAATCATGTGCAATCTCTTTCGACATAAAATAATTATTGTTTTGATTTCAAATTATAAACATGCTTTGCATACAGTTAAGTGTACCAGCATATAATGGTTGTCGTCCTATATATTATGCTGCTTTGTCAAATACATGCAAACTCTACTTTACTTTTACTGTAAATATAAAATCTTATGCAGATTTACAGATGAATGTTATCAGAGATCCGGTTTTGGAGAACGTGCAGCTTGAAAAAAATATTGCAGTATCTAATCCGTCCTCTAGTAATAGCAACCGAAGAAAATCGGTAACATTCCTGGACCCCTTTGATGAATTTGATGATAATGGTGATACATGCAGGAAATTGACAAATGAAAACACATCCATCCCGTTTAAATGTAAAGGTATTAAATATTATTTTCAATTTTGTACAGTTGTCAGATATGTTTTCATTGTATGTAGACACTGATCATATGAAATGAACATCATGCCATTTTTTGATCTTTTAGATTTTAGAGTAGGAGACAAGGTTGTTTGGAAATTTGAAGGAATCCCGGAAGTTGGTACTGTAAAATGGAAAGGGTTTATTGGAAGCCAGATTAATGTTGGTGTTGAATTTGTAAGTACATAAATGCATAATTTATTAGTTTATTTTCCCACTCACAAATCAATCTTCATTTTTTTTATCAACTTCATACATGGAAATACAATTTGCATACTTTTTTTTATACAGGATAGACAGTTGGGACTTCCCATTAAGGACGTTAGCTCAGACGCGCTTCAATGCATTTTTAAATGCAAGCCAGGCCATGGGAGGTTAATACCAGTCCAAGAAGTTGTGCTATATGACAAAGGGATGTTTTCTAATTGCTCATTAATGAACTAGGACGTCAGCTCAGACGCGCTTCAATGCATTTTTAAATGCAAGCCAGGCCATGGGAGGTTAATACCAGTCCAAGAAGTTGTGCTATATGACAAAGGGATGTTTTCTAATTGCTCATTAATGAACTCAAACTACTCAGACAGTGCTCAATGTGATGGTACCAGGACACATAACGGCGTCCACAAGCGAATTGCAGTATGCACTCATCAATAGTGTGATAATATTCAAAATGACATGCTGCATAAATATACTGCCTCACCATGAAGACATTTGTATCACGGACTGAAAAATGTTGATGACAAGTTCCAATAGTTGGTGCAACAATTTATTTCGACAATGACACTTTAAAGGCCTTCAAGTTGATTTCCACAATGTTATATATAGTATCATTGCAAATGTTCAGGAAAAAATGAGAATTATGTTTGAAACAAACAATAATAAAGTCCATCAAATACATGCTATCATTTTTTTATCATAGTTTTATCATTTTCAAATAAAAAATAGTTTTTTTTATTCTCTTCAAAAAAAATATTGGTAAATACGTAGTACAACCATTTTGGCAGATTCCTCAAATTGTACTATATATTAGATTACATTTAAGTATGAAGTTTATGACCAGATGTGTGTATGAGTATTAATTTATTGTTACCAACTACTTATTGATATCCACCGCCTCCACCTCCACTACGGAAAGATCCTCCAGACCTTCCACCGTTTCCTCCACCAAGTTCAAACTGGGCAACTTGTTGAGCACGTTCTGGACGTCCAATTTGAAGTCCACCAGCACCTCCTCCTGAACGGCCGACACCTAAAGCTCCTCCTCCACCTCCTGGAGCACCATAGTTTTGAGATGGGGTGTCATATCCACCACTACCACCACCACCAGAGCGTCCTCCGCCATTACCTCCACTGCTCAATGAAAATTCAGCGACACGTTGTGCACGCTCAGGTGAACCAATTTGGACTCCACTACCACCACCACCGCCACCTCCGCTTCTTCCACCGCCAGAGCGACCAACTACGATGGCATCATCTCCTGAGGGTGCTCCATAAGAAGATGATGGGGCGGAGTAGCCGGAAGAGCCCGAAGAGAAACCACCACCAAATCCAGATCCCCCTCCTCCTCCTCCTGATCCTCCAGATGAACCACCAAGAATTTGTGCAACACGTGCCAAAAGAGCGTCGTCGACGTCACCGCTTCCTCCAGCAGCAACAAGTGCTACCACAGCAGCGAAAATGATCTTGCATAATGGAAAATATATATTTTTTTAAACAAAATTAGAACAAACACACAAGCCACTTTTTAAAACGCTTTAAAATCTATTGCATTTATACACTTTCAAAAACTTACAAATTGTTTCATGTTGATGAGCTTATAGTCAGCCACCTCTTCTAATGGGAAAGAACCTCTAAAATTAACTGTGACTTGCTCGCTGAAAGCATCCCTTTTATAGAGACACTTTTTTACAGTGAACTCTTTTTGCTGACCTGTAAATGGAGGTAAGATTGTGGGTCGTTGATATCAGTATGTCAGTAGCGACGCTCGTGTGTGTTCATATAAATACGACATGCAGATATAACTTATTATAGAGCCATATAACATTCTTTAACTTTTGTGTGAGATATCATGACATGATAACAACCTACAACAACCAAGTTGGGCAGTAAAAAAATTTCTTGTGAAACATGAAGATGCTAGAAGGGGCATATACATAAAAAACGCATTCATGCAACAACGCACATACACCAGCAGATTACAAAGAAAATCATCATAGTTTTTGACATTGTGACATTATATTCAAGCATAATAATTTCAGCTCAGCAAAAAGGATTCAATAATTAACATGATATATTATATCTATAACACCAACTCAGTCAGTTAATAGTAGATGATATGATAATAATGCAGCTATTTGTGCAAAAATGTTGCAAACACCCCAAAGTCATGTTAACCTGTTGCAACAGTGAATTTAAAATGCAGCCTGCCTCATATGGTTTGCATTAAGTTGAAGGTTGATTTGATTATACGATCATCATCACTCAGCGCTACTATATGTTTTTACAATTCACAGTATTCTTAAGTACTTTGAAGAGCTAATAATCACTGATAAATATCACAGTTTTTTATGATTTTCTTAAAATGTAGGTAAATGACCAAAATATGCATACATGCACCATGCATATAAATACAATGTAGGGTCGCATTAAAATATGGATGACAATATGACACTGAAGTCCTTACTTTTTTGATGCATGATGCCATGTGAATCATGTGATTATCCTGAAAAAGCAATTATTACCAATACCACTATATTTTATGCTTATTATGTACTCGTTCTTTTAAAATCACCAAGAAATAAAATGATTGCATATTATTATTATTATTTTGTACAAACACAGCGAGTAATAATAGAAATGGATATGCGATATCACAAATTAACACAAGATAACAGGTTGATTTTATGATCAATTAGCTGACAACAACAACACAACGTAATGGAAGAGGTTATTTTTTGCCGTGTCTATATCCATCTTGGTCAATTTAGAAGAGAAGTATTTTTTTGTGCAACCATTTATGTTTTGCACTGACACTGAATCAACTGTACTTTTTTTAAATTTAAATAAACTTGAGTTATATAGACAAGGTAATTTTATGCCCGCAACGACAATTAAAGCTGGTTGATAAACCTACTAGCGTACAAAAATATATCTAAGTAGCATAAGGAAAAATGTATTTATAAAAAATATCTTGCAACAAATAACGAGAATGCATTCAAAGTTGCCAAAAGTAAAAATTAAAACACAAATGCGAATTAGTGACAGTTTTCTTCCATGATCTTCTTGTAAAATTCTAATTACTATATAAATACGAAGTTACGATCAAAATCGCTTTACAGACACTTGCGTGAAAATATTTGTTGCAATAATCTACTTAGCAAAAAATACATAAACATAACTGAGAAACATTGCATATTATGGACATACGAACAACTAGACATCAATATTGAAAAGTATCATTCTTTGGCTACAAAAGCAATATCTGTCACGAAGAATATTATGTTGCAAAAAAAATTTCAAGATGAAGATTTATAGATTTTAAGCTAAAGGACAACAATTAACTGCAACTATGCTGCCGTAAACGTGACTGACTGACTTGACATTCCAAATTAAAAGAAATATTAATGCATTTAAATAACTGCTACTATATTATATGCATATATTATGCTTTTCATTTTAACCTAACTTTTTCATAATGTACACTACTTATTACTACTAAACGTTTAGTACTATAAGTATTTTTTTATATTAATATGCATCTTAAATACATTATTGTTTTTATAGGTAAACCTTTTATCATAATCATCATAATAACCAAAATGAAAAAAAATACATATAATTTCAGGGAGAAGACACGTCTCTGAATAGACCGTCTTACTAGTAGCGCACGCATGACTTTGATTACCGGCGATCCATCAAATACAATGTCTACAAATAGCTCTTCAATTTTGTTTTGTAAAACTGATATGAAGAATGCTAGACATCAAATAAAATATCCAATTTCGTGATTTTGGTTTCTGCTGTTTTGAAAATCAATACTTCATATGAGCTTCATCTGTTGATACACGTATATTTCTTTTTTGGTTATCATCCTCCATATTCAATATTGCAGTTTATTGTGTTGTTCCTATAAAACCTGCATCCTATTATACACACACACCACAGTTTTCAATTAGCACACTTTGCCAATCATTACACTTATTTTCAAGTTGTATTTTATTTAGAACTATACAGCAATTTGCGTAGGTAGGTGCGTCTCTAGGTACATTGGTTTCAAGAAAAATGCAGCAACATAAACCAATCGATATAGGTATGCCCACTATCGTGAATTGCAATTAGTGTGTGTGCGTGTGTGTAGGTATTTCAAAACAACGCCTGTAAAACGATGAATGATTAAAGTGATTGAATATAAATTTAGTAATCAGCACTACTCCTAAAGGCATTTTTGTTTATTCTCAAAAAATCTCAAATGTCAAGAACATTTAATAGCACATACGATTTCGAGGGAACTTGATGATAATAATGGCTGATGAATATAATACACATGCAACATATGCACGAAAACAATCCAAATGCTGCTACCTGTAAAGACCAATAATAAATTCGTATTTTTGCTTCTACGTAATATGCATATTTTAATTTATTCCAGGAAAAGTACATTAGAATATGAATGGATTTAATAATAGGTAAATATCGTGTCATTTTCGAAACTTATGTTAAAATCTGCAATTTATTTTTGTTGGAATTTGTAGAAATTCTTAAAACTCAACAATGTCGATAATGTGAAAAGGGAAAACACATTCATCATGTCAATCAAAATCAATATATTTTGATTGAACTATACAGGTCTATGTGATTATGTGATTTAATACAAAAAATAATGCATGAAACCTAGTATAAATGTATTATGCAATGAGATATAGATGCACTAAAAAAATTTGAATCGAAATTTTTACACTAATAAAATGTGTTGTATAAAATAATTGTTATTTAAAAGCACGATTTCGGTGCTCCTGTATTTCTCGAAGAATTTTACTATTTATCGTAAATTCGATTCGAATATCATTGCGTTGCATTTTTGATTTGATGGTCAATTTACGGGACAACGCGCGAAGATATTCAAATGAAAATGTGAGTAGAACTTATAGCCATATTTAACCGAGTATTGAAAATCTGAATTGGAGGAATAGATTCGGGATAGAATAAATACACAAACACAATATTATATAACTTCGCGCATTTGCATGAATGCGATTAAACAGAAAATTCATCCAAAATCTCCAAATAATTTCAAGTTTTTAGCTTGAATTTAAATATAATTATTACTCACTACTCACACTGTAAAACGTAAATGTAATGCACCTAGTATACTTTATGTCTAGGACTCATTTCAACTCGGCCAGCATAGCAGCGTGTAGTATATTATGTTTCTGAGTTTATGAATGTGTCTTGACGTTCCTTGTAATTTGTAATTAAGCGCCTGGAAATTTTAAAAATATTCATGTAAATTTTACATTACGCAACGTCAACATTGCGTTCTCCAAGGCTCGGCTCCTCGTTTTTTCTGCTAAAACATTGCATCATTCATTCATATAAAATTGCAAGCGGCAAACAGGAACTTTCTCGTTTTTCTGGTCAAGCAACTTGTTCAAAGTTCAAACAGGTGGAGAGGCTGTTGTTGAATTTCGAATTTTTTAAAAGCTAACCAAATAATTTGGAACTATTAATTTTTTTTGCCAGATACAGTTTATTTTGGAGTTTTTCTGAAAGTCAAAATCGTTTTCTTCAGTTTATTGTGGATAGGTTTAGTTATCTTCATTATATTTAATTATTTGGGAGAAAATGTCAGAACCATCTGCAAAAGTTCCACTGGATGAAGCAATGGAAGATAAGATTCCAATTGGAGCTTCGCCAGACGGTAACTCCAACCTGAATGACGATGCTAACGAAATGAATCCAATCAACTTGGACGACAGTTCGGAAGCTGGAATGGAGGAAATGCCAGCGGAGGCAGAAGGGCGGATCTATAGAACATGTTCTGTTAACGCAAATGAAGGCCTGCCATTGGTAAGATTAATGATAATTCGATGAAATTCGGTGATTATGATTTTTCATATTTAGTTATATAATGGTATTTTAATTGTCTATTCTTTGAACATAGGGAGTTGTTAAAAATTCAAGTGATCCGAAAGAAGTCAAGAAAGAAGCTGAGAACGTACCGGTGGTGGCAGAGCCCGCATGGTCCTTCACTAGATCAATTCGAAACGGACTGCTGAAATTTAACTGCTGCGGTAATAATGTGGCTGAGGATGACGTCAACTCAGAGCGTGGGATTGAACTAGAAGGTTTATGTGAAGCAGTAAGTATCAACACATATATGCGTTTAGTTATAATTATGTAATATTCTATTAAACATAAAATATTTTGATTATATTGTAGGGAAGAGATGAGACCGACGACTTGGATGGGGAAGGAGATGCTCAAGAACCTTTAGATGATGTTGCTCCAGCCGCTGAGAATGCCGCTGACGAAGCTGTGCCATGCCCACTGGGACCAGTGTTGGTAGTGGACTGTTCCAATAATTCAGTAGATACTGAGTTGAAGCGTGTAAAGGCTTATATGGGGGACGTGGTCCGTAAGCTGATTATCAGGAATCCACCCATAAAGTCTGTCCTGAAAATTTTAGCTGAACCTTTGCTTACCGAAAACGTTACGTTACTCCATATTGAAAACTGTGATGTCTCTGTTAATGACCTATGTTTATTCCTGGATAATCTCAAGCTTGTTGAGCTGTTGAACATAGAAATTAGACGTCTAAAAGTGGGAGAAGCCAATACAATTCCACTTGAGGACGATTTTATAAGCGCAAAATACAACGAGGGCTATTTCAACACTCTTCGTGGCAAATATACTTCCTCGGGTGAGTCACTGCCCCCGCGACTACGAGTACTTAGTATAACCTCACCGATGATTTGGCAGTGCAGTATGATTTGTCAAACTATTGAAGCCATTTTGGGAAATCAAAATAAGTTAGAGCAGATACATATTAAGTCTTCATTGAAGGAGATGATTTCTCAGCTAATTGCTCGAGAGGACATTAAAGTGGAAGATGTAACGTCATGGAAGGACCTGGTAACATTGGATGCCCGGAATCTAATTCAGAAAAGCAGTTCAACTCTCAAATATCTCACCATTTCATGTGCCGACAACTTTCCATTGGAGTACATGAAGATATCAAGGATCCATGATGTTCCAATTGAAGAACTATTTAAATGGTGTTTCTACTGTACGTGCGGATTGCTCAACTCCATTACAAATGTAAATGGTGATGTGGATAAGAATCTCCAAATGGAGTTACCACTGCTGACCAACCTAAACCTTGACCTCCCTCTTGTTCCCATTCCAATGATCCGTGATGACGAGTTTCGTAAACCTCTCAACGTCGTGGCTGAATTTCTTGCACATAACAACGCCATACAAGGGGTCTCATTGTATGGTTTACGGCCAGTAACAGGTTTGGAAAATTGGATCAAGAATTCTTTGGTCACCATTCCAAAAAACCGGATGACTATAGGCTGTACCTACACATCAACAACGTTATCCAGTAATCTGCCAACTTTTGATGATGAACTTGCATCTTTGGGACTTGAAATAGTTCCAGATGAAACGAGGCAGCGTGTTGGCGATATAATCGAGCCAAATGGAATGGAAGTAATTCCTCATACATGGAGGTACAATGGCATGAAGTCGTTTCATTTAATCAATCGACTCCCTACATTAGTCTCTTATGATTTGAATCGGATTGCTTCGAAATTCGTCAAGCTAACCAAGCTTACTATAGAAGACTATACAATGGGTCCTGATTCAGCTGCTCTACAGGCGGGATGGCTTGGCGTTAGATCCCTTAATGACTTGGATATGCAAACAATCTTTAAGCAGTTATCTTGCCTAGAGTATTTGCATTTGGATTGCAACATGAAAGATATGACTGATCGTGGTTTAACAGGAGTTACTGATACGTTGTGGACTCGTCTCACTCAGAGAAACAAGATGCTTTCCTTCTGGTATTTGTACAGTAAGTTTTGTATTTACTCAACATTGCTAAATTATTTAAAAAAATCCTATTTATGGTTTGTGAGCATGCATTTTTTTCAATTTATTTAGATTTAAAATACCTATTCCTTCGTGGTTTTGGAGAACAAGTGACCGATAAATCAGCCATTTTTGCATTCAGTGAAGAATATTCTATGAAAAAACTTCAAGAGCTACATGTTTTCTCACCTGGGGTAAGTTGCACCATTACAATTTTAGTGATGCATGCATACCAAAATGCACTGACCGGTTTCACCTAATTTTATTTCATTGTTTCATTGTTTTCTTACAGTTTACCAATTATGGTTTAGAGAAGATCCGGAAAGCTTATGAAAAGCGGGATGATTTTATTTTGGAGTTGTAGAAAATATTATTTGTTATTATTTAGTTAAGAATTGTGTATGGTTTAAGTTTTACGTCTATGAATTGTGTGAAGCTTTGTTGAATTGATAAGATTGCAATGATGTTGGACGCATGATAATCTTTGTGAGAATGAAAGAACGATTGATGTATTGCTTATTTTATTTTAATGAGTTTTGATTTTAATAAAAGTAAACTTTATAGAATGTTGTGAAGGAAGGTGTTCCTTTTATTATGTAAAGAACGAAAATAGGTACTTTGAAAAGAAAATTTGATTAGAATTATCTAAGCAAGACGAAATCCGTTAGTTGCGGTTTGCATTTGGTTGGCATAATTTGTTCCATACTTGTAGGCACCAGTGTTAGCATTGTTGTAACCACCCATGTTGCCATTGGTGTATAAGCCCATGTTACTACGTGCCTGGAGTGCTTCAGACGTATGGAATTCAGCTACTTTTGGAATAACTTCGGGTTGGCTAAGGGTGTAGGCACTAAATGCTGACTTTTGCATTGGCTGTTGATAAACTTGAGGTTGTTGATAAACACGGGCAGCGGGAGCTGAGTTCTGGTAAGTTTGGGGTCCTTGGTAAGTACGGGTTGCAGGTGCTTGGTAAGTAGTACGGGTTGCTGGTGCTTGGTAAGTAGTACGGGTTGCAGGTGCTTGGTAAGTAGTACGGGTTGCAGGTGCTTGGTAAGTAGTGCGAGCTGCTGGTTCTTGATAAGTACGGGTTACTGGAGCGTAGGTTTGAGCAACAGGGGTATAAAGTTGGCGTTGATTACGGTTATTGTATTGGTACTGTTGTGGCTGTGCATAAACTTGTTGCTTAATCTGGTTGTATTGTTGTTGGCTTTTGTAAGCTGGAATTACAATGGCCTCATCTTGTTGTCGTTGGGGAACATAGTTGACGCGTTGTTGTTGTTGAGGAACATAGCGGTTGGCATTGTAGTTGTTAAATGTGTTGACACGTGCTGTTCTTTCTGGCTGTCTCACTTGATATCCTCCAGAAGCTACACTTTTGCCAGCGGCAGCGCCTCCTGTTGAGGCAGCCTGTTGATCATGGTTGTAGACAATTTGTCCGACTTTCTGAATCAGCGCATCATCAACATACTCGTAAGGGTTTTGTCCCAATACAGTGGTACTTGCGAAGAGTACTAATGCGATAACCTGTAAAATAAAATAATACAAGTGATGATTAACAAACATAATATTGCATGCATTAAGCTGATTTCAGAACCAAATATTGTGAATACCTATGTTGTTGGTACACAATAAAGTATATGAAATGATAATAATATTTCACACTTACGAAAGCGTTCATGATGGTTTTTCAGTTAGATAATCTTTCGACCAAGTGGTATTGCAATTTGCTGGAGGTCTTGCTTCTTGGGAGATGCTGCAAGAAATGTATGATTTTCTCCAGTTTTTCACTTCTTTATATACCAACAAAATCGACCGAAATTAAGAAAGATGCTTAAAAACATGATTCCATCAACCATTTCAAAACACATTATATTCTTCAGTATACTGGACAAGGGAAGATGATGATGATGCTATGTAATGAAAACCACTTGTTGAGTAGGAAAGCATAATTTCACTTGTCATGTTCCAACATTCTTGAGTTACAAACACGCATAAATAATTATATTTCATATACATGTGGCTTGTAGCCAGCCAGCTCATCTAAAGTTTTTTTTCATACATGTGGTTTGTTTTTTTGTTACTGAAAGTGAAAGTAATTATCGTTTTTTTTACTGCTGCTGCTGTTTACTGTCCAGTTTTGCTTGAATGGTCTATTAGTAATTTGTGTATTCATTCATACATCCAACTGCTCTCTGTCTGTAAGGTCTGGAAATGGTCTAGCAATAAAAGACAAAAACATTATGAGACTCCATGTGATATCACATTGTCAAAATGTGAGTGGTTATTGTTGAGACAAAGTGATGTCATGTATCTTGCACACCTGCACCCGGACAGGTACCGGTATTGCTGGAAAGAAAGCTATAGTGCCAACAAGGTGCTGTAATAGCAGGTTTAATGTAGTTTATGAAGTCTAGGATGATGAACTAGCTTGATAAAAGTGGTGTTCATGCTCATAAGATTAGATAATGAATTTTATAAAGTAGTTTTTATATTATAATATGTAATATGTATAATATTCATAGCTATAACCATAAAGTATTATGTTAATCTTATAATTATAATTCTGAATTCATCTCTTTATCTATACGTCGCTCTGTTTGCATTTAAAGGTAAGGTAATGGGATCTAACAGGATACATCTACAAAGCAATTACAGAGCAAGAACAAGCTATGCATTTTGACTTGAAAATTAATATTGCAACTGATCAAAAAAAACACTCATCACATGTCTTCAACAAATAAAAGTTACAATTATTGTTCCAGCACTGATTTGATCATATTGTCGGTTTATACTAGACTGATAAGGTGCAGTGAAGAATAATCCCGGGGTTGGGAATAATCTATTTTTGAATGCCAAGAGCTTTAAATTCCATAACCCAACTTAATACCTACGATTTTTTGAAGTCACCCAATTTCAGTATATTAAATTCATGACTTGTTTCAGGATTATTAGGTTGAGATGAAGAAAAAATGCAAAAAAATTACTGGGTGCATTGTCAAAAGCTGAACCGGGCAGTTTTGTGTTTGCATTGGTCTTCTTTGGGAGAAAACCACTCCAATAAATAAATAAAAAGGTATATATTTCAGCGGTTATGTGATTATCCGGAATTAAACCTGAAACTACATCTTATAATAATATTACATGGGTATGAGGATGAATACAAAGTAAAAATGACGCTCAATCAAGCAACCACACGCGCTATGGTATGATTGCTAATACATTTAGGTATAGTACATAGGCATATATAGGAATTAGATAGCACCTTCTACTATTTGATGATAACATGTGATAAGACAAAGTAGATTGCGTTCGTTGTTCTAGTAGAATGCTAGCATGAACCTGAAATATGGAATCTTGAAAACTCGTTTTCTTGGAAAAAAGTTTTGTACTACGAATTTTAATAAGTTAAAAGATTAGTTTTTGTGCAAAAAAAAGTAGATTTTATAGCACCAATTTTAACAAGCATTCAGTGCCGAAATTCATTTGCTTGCATGACACATAGGCACATTTGTATTTATGACTCTGACTCTGTCAAACGTAAAACAGTTTGTTTAAATGATTTATACAAAACCATTCATTCTTAGACACATTGCACTGCAATCCTTAAAAAAAAAGAGGTGAGAGAGAGAGGTAGGAAATCCTGAGAGTTGTAGAGGAGACAGATCATGAGACTGCGTGGAGTACGGCAACTTGTCGAATTACTGTGATGATTACCAAGCTGGCATTTTGGATAGAAGCTGGAATTATTTTTGGTTTATGGCACATTTTTATATAATCTTTTTTTGTCGCTATTTGATATTATATCATTACGGAGTCCTCTTTCGTTCAAGTTTTTATCTTGAAATCTTAAAACCATATATTTGTACTACAATTCGCATATTGCTTTTCCAAAAAAGGAATTCTCATAATGATTGTATTGTTTTCACCCATCTGTGACTTTGAGAACCGGAATTTATAACATTAGCATGTCAATCCATCAGCTATCCGTGACAAGTTTCCAGTCAATTGTCATTAAATGATTTGGTATATTAAAATTCCATGATGCTCCAAATGGCGATCAAACTTGTTGTGACAGAGTGAACTGGAAAAAATCAAAATCTGGAATAGTCAGCAGGATTATCTAAGTAATCATGATTGTTGTGTTTTTATTCAAGAATACAATAATTATTATATAAAAATAAAATAAGTTAAGTACAGCCGATAGGATAGAAGAAGAACAAAAAATTCTAGAAAATAAGAAAGGAATAATAA
>JAHZNC010001854.1:0-16442 GCA_027744095.1 Zhuqinia jingwanae | reverse complement strand
GTAAAATGTAAATAATTCTTTTCCCTACAAAATTTTTGATCAAAAGTGAATTTACCATAAACTGCCAAAAAGCAGAAAGCACAGGCAAGTAACGAAAGAGCCTTCATGGTGATTCACATTTAGTAATAACCAGCACAAAATCAAACCTTTATTTTTAATATTATTGCTTTGCTTGGATCAAATATCCAAACGAAACTAAAATATTGCCTGGAAAAGTGCACCTCTTATATAAATTTTTTACTCATACATAATATGCTCTCATATATGTCATATGTATATATGATGACCCTTGTATCCCATTCAATTGGAAACTATTACGTTTGTGGAGGACCTCTAGTAAAATCAAAATCCCTATAACCATCATAAAATCATAAATTAGCATAATATTTTGAATGCATGCAAATAGTATGGAACGGGATGAATGTTTAGTAAGTTTGATGAAGATGACCCTTCTACTGGAAAACAGCGTGATGCTTTATTTGTGCTCTATTAAAATTAACGCTTTATAGTGACAAATTATTGGCCACAATCTAAAAAAATTATGATGGCGATGAAGCAAACGGCAAACACCTATAACGTTGCTATTCATTAACATATTGCATCCTCTTAATCTACGTTGGGAATTGCTCAAGTTCATATTATGCTGCTGTTTTTGTTAGTCATTTTATTGTCATCACTATGATGTCAGCAGTAATACGGCTGAAGTTGTAACTGTGAGAATTTTGTAGGGACATTAGTAGCCTTGAAATTAAGCCAGTCGTTACAATGTACAATTTGCATGGTACAAACAAATATCAATGTGACTATGGCTAGTAACAGTGCCTCTTAGACGACTAAACATACTGGACATGTGTGTACTTAGTGAGCTATGAACGCTAGTTTTTAATTCACAGCTATTATTGTCGAAAGTTAAAAAGCGTGTTTTGCGAAAACATGGAATAGAATGGGAAATTTTCCCTGCACAAAGCAATGCAAAAAGTTAGTTTGGTTTATAATAGCATGGTCAATAAAAAGCAATTGCAACTAATTTACTCTTCAGTTTTTATTTCTGCGGTGTCAAGTGACATTTTGAAACAATTTTCATGTAATTAGTAATTATGATTATTGTGGTACTAGCACAAGATATCTTCTGCATATAGTGAATATCCTGACTGAATAACTGACCTACGTTTTTCATAAATACAACACTAAATAAATATGTTAGCATTCAGAAATTTTAAAAACTTCATAAAACTATATTTTGTACTTAATTTACATATCATTAAAATAATTTATGTAGTTTGTTCGAGAGTGAAAAATGATACTATACGCAATATGATATGTCATACACAAGACTTCGAAAACTTTTTTTTAAATGTAGGGGACTAGGGGACAACTGAGATCATGGTAAGTTCATAGTTCATCGTTATAAATATGTTGGCGATAAAATCACCTGTGCTTGCGCATTTATTCCTTCTGCATGCAATAATTAATAAAAATCATAAATTAATAGCTGTATTAAAGATAAATAACTTTGGCAAAATTCAGTGTAAAAAAATCAGTACAAGCACATCATGCGGGAACACATTTTCTTATTTTGCCCCTTTCATCCTTATTTATTCGGTTGACACAAAAATTTTACATTTTCTTACAGGTATTAATTTTTTTATCAAGGTGAGATTGTGAGATTAATCAGAAATCAGAGGATCCAATTTAATACTATTTCTTCACTTGATGCGTAATATCATGCAGGGATGAAGTGTGAATTTTTAACATTGCGTAAATGTAGAACGTAGTACGTAGCGTAATACATTTTCATATGGCCCCAGCAAATCTGTACTGTCCCTTGTCTTTTTGATACACTCACCTCATTTGTTTTTTGTGGTTCTTTGTGTGTGAGAGTGTGATCTTTTACACGTATCCAAAAACAACGTATATTTGTTCCACTTTACGATTTTCGTGAGTGTAGTAGATATATATATTACGTTTCATTCATTAAATTCCATAGTGTATTCAGTATCCAGAATCAAATCAGCAGATTAGAGCTGTTTATCAAACAAAATCTCCGAGTACACGTTAATCAAATAACTAAAAATTAATTAAAATACGTAATATACGCAAGTATTGCATACTTGATCAGCTGCAAACGTGCATATATTATTTTAATTTGCACACATGCTACTACGGAAGAAGGTAATAAAACAAATTATATTTTTATTATTGTCGATTTTTCAATAATTTTTTTTTGTCTCAAATTATTCATCGCATTTTGTTCTAAAATAAGAGATTGATTGATTACTCGTTAAAGTGTTTTGTGGGATATACAGGATATGTACAATAATGTGCTTGACAAACAGCTGTTTTATTGTTACACTGAATAGAATAATAGCACAAACTGGCCACCTAATTACTAGTGTACTTTCACTTTGTGGTTAGCTAGGTCTAAATTTTAAATAATACGTAATTCACTGGTGTATTTTGACAATTTAAAAATTATTTGTGTGAAAGTTCAAGGTAGCGAGTTCAGTTTCGTATACATGATTATGATATTTACAATTTTGTGTAAAAAATTGTTTTGTGGCGGTATTATTTATTTATTTAGTATTTACATATTGACTACTATGTTGTAGTATAATTTTTTTAAATTGCTATCGAGCTCAATTAAATTAAGTGTGTATGTGTATATTTTATTCCCTTTTTGAAAGTTGTTTTTGTTGGATTTTTGCAGGAAAAGTACGTAGGAGGAAGTACTTATAAAAGTCTTACAGAAAATACGCAGTTTAGCACTTCATCAGAACTAATTAAAAAGTAGTATACAAGCACAGGCGTTTTACTGAAACGGCTAAGTCATGGCGCGACATCGGAACGTGAGAACTATGAACTATGATGATGGTAAATAATTACTTTGTAGTGACTCCTTTTTTGTACTTTTTTACTGGTGGTACCCGTTCTCTCTCGAAATAATTTTTTACGAGTTTGATGTGCAATTATTTGTGTTTTCTCACTGTAGATTACGAGGGATATGATGATGTTTATGGACATTCAGTGGAGGATGATTTTTCCGTGAGTCCAAGTGGTAAGTTGAAAGTTGTCATATATTTTAAACTCTAAACTTCAATCTTGAATTAATTTTCAAGTAAAAAATTCATTGCAACGTTATTATACTTTGTTTATAGTCTCACAGTTCATCTATGACCGTGCAAAGGGTACTCAAATGTCCCAGTTTTTTACACCAGAAGATAACATAACTGAGGAACCAGAGGATGATGGGGATGGTCAGGGAAATAAAGAAATTGAGCGTACCCGTCAACGACTTGACTCCTTGACTATTGACTCTGCAGTGGAGGAGGCTTTAGCAGATTTAGTACCCGAGGAGGAGATTTTACTTAAGTCTTGTAAGGATGAAATTCATGATGTGGTGGGGGACTCTTTTCCAGACAATGTCATCATATCTCATATACTGAGTGCGAAGTTTAATCGTGAGAAAGCACTAGATAGTCTGCTGCGGGGAGTTACTATTGACCCTACTAGATTATCACGTAAGTTTTTCTTAAAACTTTTCATAACAAAAGTCTGGTGAATTTTCGTAATACCTATGTAAAATTTATGTAAAAAATCTATAGATGTTCCGAAAAAACTTAAATCCAAACCGGCCCCATCAGCTGTTGCGAAACCAC
This sequence comes from Zhuqinia jingwanae, assembly GCA_027744095.1. Classification (NCBI taxonomy): domain Eukaryota; kingdom Metazoa; phylum Arthropoda; class Collembola; order Entomobryomorpha; family Paronellidae; genus Zhuqinia; species Zhuqinia jingwanae. The sequence continues at coordinate 12,786 of JAHZNC010001854.1, read as the reverse complement.
AACCTGTAAAGTCAAAGGAAGCTGCTACACCTAAAGGTATTAGGCAAAGTTTCAAGAATATTTGTACTTATACGTTAAAAAATCGATTTCCCATAAAAAATTGTGATCTAACTTGCCTTATCTTATTTTTTTCTCTCTTATTAACCTTGAAAATGTTCGCGACCTTGCTCATCCTTCCTCTGAATTGTACGCGGGTATCTTTCTGTCTTTTCTGAAACTTGCTAAGGTAAGATCACAACAAGCTTATTCCTAATTTTTTTAGCTGTAACGGTATAAACAAAAACAAAAATGGGTTAGTAGTAGACAAACTTGACGCCACAACAGGTAGTTTGGTAAAGGCATCCGCTCCAACATCTAGAAATGGGGTTACGAGTGCTGCCCAAAATCCCGTGTCCCCAGTTTCTCTCTTAGAATCTATAGCGTCGGACCACTACAAGAACTTGGATCCTGATCTCGGAGCACTTTTAAAATTTCCAAGTGAAATCAATAATACGTCAACATTTTCAGTGGGTGCAGTGACAATTTCTAGTAATCCCTTCCTTCAGATGGCAAATGCGACTCAGAAAACAGCTAACAATGTTAGCATAAACAAAGATAACGTTGTCAAAATTCCTACAACTATAGCCAACCCATTGATGATGGCTAGAAACCCACTTGTCACATCCAGTCCCATAAACATACCGTCATCACTTTCGGGGCTCCATCTTCCATCAGATTCAAATCCTTTGAAATCTGCTACTGCATGTCTGGAAAAGTCAAGTTGGGCCAGAGATCACTCACCATCATCAATTTCAAAAAATCCTCTCCTTGGAAGTGGTAATAATAAATCAGCTGGAGTGTTTTGTGGGAATCCTTTACTGGCTACTCAAAATCCGCTTTCTATATTATCGATATCTCCCAAGTTGTCTTTGATTTCGCCGAATAACAACATGCTTTCTACAAGTTTGGGTGGAGTTGTAGCAAATCCTCTACTATCAAAATTAGTTAAAATGCCAATACTACCCATCCCAATAATGATGGAAAATATAATGAATCCCATGGAACAACAAACCTCTTGCAGCTTGGAAAAGAAAGCTGAAGTTACAAAGTCACTACCTTCAGCAGTTGTGCCTTCTACCGCAGCGCAGCCTCCCCCTACGAAAAATGTTAAATCTCAACTACCCCGGTCCCGATACAAACCAAAACAGAAGCCCGAGTATGAGTATGGAATTGTGATGACACACAAGAAACAAAAGCTCAACGGAATGATCTCATCGTTTCCAGTACCTTTTGATGACGAATGGTTTGACAGATCTCTACTGAAAGACAAGCCTTCCGCAGTTGGTTCACGCTTCGTTCGTTCGAATAGTCGGCCACAAAACAGCATCAGCTTCTACGAAGGCAATAATGACGAGAACGCCAAGCCCTACCAGAAAGTTTGGTCGGTTATGGGGGAAATGATGCCCGAAAAAATATTTAAGTTTGACACACCTTCACCGGATGCCTTGGTTGGAAATGCGGCAGAGTTTGTTGGAGTGCGTCCTAATACCACTGAAGAGCTTTTGAGTAGTACAATTAGGGACAACGCTGATAGCACCACAACGGAGGTGATGGATTTTACTCTGGGGTCTGAAATTGAAACCAAAGTCTTTCCAGCAATTGATTCTAAGCACAGCTCGAAGAGATCTGGCGGGACGTCTGTAAAAAGGGAAAAGAAGAAGGCGAATAACAATAATAATAACAACAACTCTACTACCACTACCAAAATTAAAAAGTCCCGACCAAAGACAAGTGAAAGACTCCGGTCCAAAAATAAATAGAGTAGGCGCACATGGTGTGCGTGCATGCATTTGTTAGATGTAGAAAATAGAATATAGTTTTGATTTTGAGACTGCGGGATGTTTTTTTTAACTTGACGCGTAAAATATTCATTTGGGTCTAACGGTCGACAATTCGGAAAATCAATTAAACGTATCGGTTATTAAAATTCTAAGAATATAGTGCTTACAGAAATAAATCATTTTACCGTGAAATTCAACGATTAAAAAAAGAAATCTTTTCAATTTTGTATGCTTCACTTCACACTTCTTCAAACTTCTATATATATATTATGGAAAAAATATTCTTAACTGCCTGTTTGAAATGGAAAGGACAGACAGACTGCCAACTCGCTCATCATTACCCTTTACGCACTAAAATATTTAATATTATTACGAGATTAAAAATTTATACACATATACATGATCATATTATGGTTATCGTTGTTGAATGCAAAATTAAAATAAATGTTTAGAAAAGAATTTGATACTAGTCTAATATGAATTATTTTGTTTTAAGTGAAATAACTAGGTCTTTCTTTATAGTGCACATTTCATTACATTCTCTGAACTAAAAGTATCAACAAAAATCGAAAACATCCATATATATAGTATCTCTCATTGGACAGTGTTTAATTTTGAACATGCATAATTTGATATGATCTATGCAAAAAGATTAACAGATAAGGTTTCCTCATAATGAACCATTCTTTCAGCTACGGTCGACAGAGGAGCAAACAAGCCAGGTCCCAGTTCCTCAACACCTTCGTCATCTCAAGTAAAAGTTGTTCCAGCTTCATCAGGAAAGATTGTTACCGTAGGCTTTGCTATTTCAAAGGAAAAGGAAAGATCCATTACACCTACTCCTGATGCCTCTCTTCAGGCGCCCACCTCATCTGTGAAGCCCGATACTCCAAAACCTTCAAAGTAAGTTAAGTTAATAAGCAAAGTTTTCATGAGTATTAACAATATTTTATTTAGTTTTGCTATAATACTGATGTTCCCTATTAATTATGTTTCTTTAGAACGAAAGAGTTCAAGCCAGAAACAGCCTTGAATGAATATTCAAAGGAGAGGGGGAGTTCCAAGGATTTGCTCAATTTACTTGTAATTGGACATGTCGACGCAGGAAAAAGTACACTTATGGGTCATGTACTTTATCAGCTTGGTCAAGTGCCTAAAAAGACGATGCACAAGTTTGAACAGGAATCGAAAAAGTTGGGAAAGCAGTCATTTATGTATGCTTGGGTTCTTGATGAAACTGGAGAAGAGAGGTAAACCGTTTAATAACACGAGATGGTATTATTAATTATAGCTAACTTACATATGCATATAAATAAATAAACAATTATTACTAAATGCAATTTGGACTTATAGATCAAGGGGAATCACAATGGACATTGCGCAGTCCAAATTCGAAACAGATAATAAGACCATTGTATTGTTAGATGCTCCAGGACACAGGGATTTCATTCCAAACATGATAACTGGCGCCTCTCAAGCGGATGTGGCGGTTTTGGTGGTTGACGCTACCACTGGAGAATTTGAGACGGGCTTTGAAAGTGGTGGTCAAACTAGGGAACATGCTTTACTTGTCAGATCGTTGGGTGTAACGCAGCTAATCGTAGCAGTAAATAAGTTAGACACCGTTGGATGGTCCAAGAATAGATTCGAAGAGATTAAAGTAAGACTGACAACTTTCCTCACAAGAAGCGCGGGTTTCAGAGAAGGAGACTTAACATACGTTCCATGCAGCGGATTACAAGGAGAGAACTTGACCAAGTCGCCTGCAGAAGCAGATCTGACGTCGTGGTACAAGGGGCCCACACTTTTGAAAGCTATTGATTCCTTGAAACCACCAGAGCGTCCGGTGGGCAAGCCATTACGTATTAGTGTCAATGATGTGTTCAAGGGCCAAGGAGGTTTATGCATTGGAGGTCGAGTGGAAACGGGAATGATACAATCTGGGGATAAAGTTATGGTGCAACCGGTCGGGGAAATTGTTACAGCTAAACGTAATTTTGAATTTAAAAATGCATATCTATTTAGTACTCAGGTCAATAATCAACCCATGAGTAAAATGTAAACTTTTTACCTTCATTTTCCTTCAGACGTGACCATTGAAGAGAGCCTGGGTACAACAGCTTTTGCAGGAGATCCCGTAATCATATCACTGCAAGGCGTTAGTGATGCCAATATTTTGGCATCCGGTTGTTTACTCAGTGACACTAATTATCCTTGTCGAGTGTCGGCGAAGATCCAGGCAAGAATTGTGACGTTTGATGCAATGACTGTGCCACTTACGAAAGGATTCATTGGTGTGATGCATTTGGGATCGCTGCAAGAGCAAGTCTCCGTGAAGAAGCTTATTAGCCAACTTCACAAAGGGACCGGTGAAGTAATCAAGAGTAAACCGAGATGTATAATGAAGAATTCTAATGCATTAGTAGAATTGGAGTGTTCCAAGTCTATCTGCGTTGAAGAGTTTAAGTAAGTGTAATTTAACAAATTGATTTAAACTAAATCAACGAATTTTTGAGTACGCCCTGACCAAATATTGTTTTTGTTTTTTCGCTAGGGATGTAAAGGAACTCGGTAGATTTACGCTTCGTTATGCTGGTGTAACAATTGCAGCCGGAGTAATTACGAAGGTAATGTGAGCGTGTGAAAGAAAAAAAGTAAACCGAAATCAAAGTTGGCATGTCTTATGTCTTACTAACAATCTATGTGCTTACTTTACTATATATGATACAAACAAATAAATCGTTTTACCAAGTTTTCACTTTCAAACATAAACAAAGTAAGAAGTTAATACAAAATCAAATGATTTAATAAATAGAGTAAATAAATATTAAAAGATCCAAGTTGAGGTCCACCGACCAATTTCCATAAAATGAAATACATAACTTACATTTGCATTTTCATAATTCTCGTAGGATTTGTCGGAAAAAATAAATACTAACGTAATGCTTTTAAAGCATATTTCTACCCGTGAACACTCCCAATTTTAGGTCCTGCCTGACTATTGAGCTACTACTGCACTTTTTAATGTACGTTTCATATGTTTGGCAGGGGTGCATGTAAACTGGGAACATGCAGAAGGTGAGATTCCTTTAATACCTCGGATTATTCGCTCACTCCACTTTGTTCTGACGAGTAACTTTTCCAACACCCTGCAAAAGAAAATATTTTCATGTAATGAAAAGTTTAAATAGGTACATATATAAAAATTATGTACTTTCCCCCGAAAATTTTACTCACAAAGGTATCCATGATGTGGAATCATGTGACCTAGAAATCTTTGAGAGTTCACAAGATACTCGTTCTATGCACTCTTCAGAAGTCAAAACCTCCTTGGCCATCTTAATCGTGGAGAGTGATGAGGAATACATGGATGAGGGTGCCGACTGAATACTTCTCCCTGGAAGTGGGGCAGAAATCACAGGAATAGGGACAATCAGAACAATAAGTAAAATGAGCACGACCATTGCCAACGGAGCCAATATAAGTGATTTGAAGATGAGATATCTTCCATTGTCCCCTGAAAGTATATTCGGTATATATGATTTTTTTATGAACCGTGAATTCTTTTGAAGTCTGACCAACAATAACCATAGCTGACCGGATATAACTTACCTCTTGCTTCCACGCCTTGCGTGTCCTTATCTGTTGATGGTGGTGGAGGCGATCGCTTCAACACTCTGTTGGTGTTCCCATTCCCACCATGGCTGGTTCTTAAATAAACTGGCTTGGACAGCACAATCCTAACGTTTCTCTTGCTTGCCCCGGCATTTGCTGAACAAATTATTGCACATATAACAAGCCCTGCAATGGCAAACAGCACGAAAGAACCGGAATATTTATAACGGATGGAAAACATTTTGCTGGGAGAATTTTTACTGTGTATTCGGACAAAGTTATGGGAGAAGTTTAAAACTGAACTAAAAAACTGTAAATTTTTGCTCAAAAGCAAGAAGAAAGGGACAGTGAGTGTTCACTTTACTATGAACACTGAATAAAATAGTCACGCATATCAGACTAACGAACAGATATGAAATTCATAGTGAAACATGTGCAATTAAGGAATTAAAAAATGGAAACGTCTCACACGCACAGTGTCACTTTTTAAACTGGCCAAGTGATAAAATCATAAAAAAGGTTTTATATGCACTTTCAACTTCAAGACCACGTCTATCATTTTTTTGCACCACGATAGTCTATTTTTGGTATTTGTAGAAATTGCTCATCATTCTTGTATAAAACAACATGTTCATATTAACAAGCTTGAGAGAGAAAGTATATCTAGGTGATGGGGTCATTTTAATTTAAGACGCTCATCATTCGTCATCATTGTCGCCATCAAAAAAGACACATTGTCACAAAAGTAAGTACAAAGTTGTTTTAAAGATGAATACCTAAGGAGGTATAAATACTTTAATGCTAAATTAAATAAGAAACCACCATAAATAAGCAAAGCAGTGAGAAAAAAAGATATTATGTTTAATCATGATCATCAAAAATTGAATACCTAAGGAGGTATAAATACTTTAATGCTAAATTAAATAAGAAACCACCATAAATAAGCAAAGCAGTGAGAAAAAAAGATATTATGTTTAATCATGATCATCAAAAGAGGTAATCATAATATTATATTATTATACGGGAAGGAAAACAAGAAGCAACAACGCATGAAGGATGTCTTCTGTAGTTTAGGTAGATACAGAAGAGGACTCACTCTTCGCCCCATAGTCAATGCACTTAGAACTCTCATTTTTACCCGTCCCGGAAATTAGCCTTCTCAGTTGAAGATACAGCTACAATCAGCACCGAAGATATGAGCTAAAGAAATCCCTTGACTTGATCCTACATAACTGTCGTCTTGCTTTCTTGGTAAACAAACAGTGTTGGCGTGTTATGTTTTCAGAGTGACACAGCATTTAGTTATGCCACATTTAAAAAAAATTATTCATATTGCCACTCATCTGCCGACTTTTAGAGCCGTATTATTACTTCAGTAGCAGCTTTTAAATACTACTTCAGGTTACGGTTGCGGATAATGTGCACTTAAACAAAGATACGTTGTATCTCGTGCCTTTACACTGTTTACTTTGATGATTGTGCATTTAAAACGCAATCGTTTATATGTATATGTAGGTATAATATCACTAGAGTCCATCTACTACCTTTCTTCCTTCCACGTGTCACAGTATATGGCGAGAAAGGGGTAATCAAAACCGGTGTCTAATAATATAATGATGGCAAGTAGTAGTAGTAGTGGTACCAATACTATAAAATTATTGACATTGCCGTTAACAATCATTTTATATCATTTTATGAGACACAGATAAAGAATGTGAATGCATACCGTTTAAAAGTTTAAATGAATATTATTTACCCACAGTAAGTAGTGCATTGCAATAGCAATCATTGAAATTATACTTAAAGGCTGCGAAAATTACTGTATCATTGCTTACACAAGGCGAAAAGAAAATATACAAAGGAATCTTTCAAAGTTATTTATAAAACCGACTTTAAAGAGGATTGTAAGTTGCAAGTTGTATTTTGTATGGGCAGTTAGGATATTTAAAAAATGCAAAGTTAGAAGTAAAGGCACTCAGTTATGAAAAACTACTCATTATAAAGTAACCAAATGTCGCGTTTGTATCTGATTGTAAATTTTAGTAGTAGTCATTTGAAGTAAAGTTGATAGTGTAATACCCAAAGACATACAACCTAGGTAGTTCAACTTAAGTCTCATTTTACCCCCAATGCATCTTTAAAGTAATTCATAGTTCATGACATTAAATATCGCAAATTGAAATAAAGTTAGTCATAAATCAAGAAGAGTTTTTAGAGTTCCTCATCATTCATAGAGTACTATTTATTGACTAAAATCTTTGGTTGTAAAAAGGTAACAGTAAGTTAGCAGGAAGACTGGATATATGGTCCGGAAATATTGGACACCTTGATTTGGTATTTGGCTATTACCACATAACGGGAAATTAATAGCAAAGATCATCAGTCATGATCAAATATTGAGATTTATTTGCTGATATTGTTTGGTGGAAACGACACATTTTTACCCGGCCTCAATCTAATCTCCTGAATTTTATTGACCTGCAACTCAAAAAATACAACAATGCTCAAGAATTGGCCAATTTTTACAAATTGAATCTACTTTAGAAATTAATGAGATAAACATACTTGGAATTTGGGAACATGCAATCTAAAATGACAAATTTTCTTCTGGAGACTTTCGCCATTTTTACACGGTATTGGTTTTTACAACACGTGAAACAAACAAGAGTATTTTAATTTATAGATTTATAGACTGGGTACAACTGAAGTCAATCGGGTCAATGAAAGCAGGTCGTCAATGATTTTTTTGGTGTCATGTGACGTTAGAGGCAGCGGTGAGAGCATTATTCCCGGTGGTTGTTGACTGGGTGTCATTATCCCGTCGGACCCATTCATGTTTTTCTATTCGATCGAGAGTAATCCTCTGAGTAATATCCGGTTCCAAGACGTTTCGAACGAGAGAGGTGAGAACTGGGGTGAGAACATCCTTGACCCTGGAACGAAAGTCCCAACGACGAGCTAACTGGTCTTTGAGCAACTTTTTCAGATTGGAATCATCGAAAGGCATGGTAGCATTGACCATAATGTACAGGATAATTCCAAGGGACCAGACATCAGCAAGTTTGGGATTGTATGGCGTTCCACTTACAACCTCAGGAGCGGCATATGCAGCAGAGCCACAGTATGTTTGACTCAACACACGCTTTCCTAAAAGAAATTTTTTGTAAAAGGTTTTATGTAAAAAATTAAATTAAATTTACACTGATCAAGTTTCCTCGTAGGGCTCATTATGTTTGCAGACCGTGAAGTCGACATGATGGTGGTTAGTCCCTATTCAATTCCGTTCGATACAGCCGGATAGATGTTAAAAATTGGAAATAAGTCAAAATCGGTATCCGGTCCGGGCGCTCTGTTTGAACAAGAACGCAAAAAGTATGATCATAAATGACAATCCAAATTAATGCAGAAACCTTTCTGTGCTTGGTTTTGCAAAGTGGCATAAAGACATCTGTTGAGTACCTTATCGCAGCTTCATTTTGCACACTCTTAAAACAATTTTTTTCAGGCTACTTGTCTCCAGAAGAGTATTTTTGACCTTGCAGGTGTTCAGGATTCGCGGCGTGATGGAATGCTAATAATGATACCAAAACAACTTAAATTGTTGAGTCTTATCTTCTAATATGACGGAGGCTTATCAAGGTGCGCAATGCGCATCTAGATTTATTATTTAGACAGTTTTTGAAAGTCGTCATTTCAATTTTCTAAGTGCTAAATATTGNAGTCGTCATTTCAATTTTCTAAGTGCTAAATATTGGCTCGTATGGTTTTTCCTTGACAACTTTATACAAATAGACTCCAGGGGTCTCCTGTCACTAACATAATCATGTGCTCCTGAAATTACGATAACCCTCATCCCCCATATTTTCCAAACAATAATTATTTCAACATTTCAATTGATCTTTGATAGTTTGATGACTAAAATGTTATTTATTTTCTTGTTGATACAAAGAGATTTGTTGTTTGCCCTTCTTTGTAACGGGACACAATTTTTTTTCTCATCCATCACTCTCCCCGAAAATGAAAATGATGCCATTTTTTCGACAGTAATAATGATTATCATTCCTGAAATTACGATAACCCTCATCCCCCATATTTCCCAAACAATAATTATTTCAACATTTCAATTATTGATATTTGATGACTAAAATGTTATTTATTTTCTTGTTGATACAAAGAGATTTGTTGTTTGCCCTTCTTTGTAACGGGACACAATTTTTGTTCTCATCCATCACTCTCCCCGAAAATGAAAATGATGCCATTTTTTCGACAGTAATAATGATTATCATCGCGAAACGGAGTAATAATAATAATAATGACAATATGTATTTGTGTGTAGCAACAATGATGATTTGATGATGTTACCACTGCCAAATATAAATGAATGAACACATTACATTTTTTTGTATATATAGAAGACAGTTCAATTTTCTTGATTCTTATGTAGCGTGGACCGACCCCTCTCCATTTTTGTGAGAGAAAAAACGGCACATTTATATATAACGACATAATATACAATGTAGGTATTATTTGCACACAACAACATGACTTTTTTGTAGCGAGATTCATGAATAATTGTGTATTATACTTGTACGCATTCATCTTGCAGGTAAATACATATATTTGCCAGCAAATAGGAAAACCAGTTAAAAAAATTGTCAGTCAGTTGGTGTTAGATTGATCTTCTGCTGTAAAACATAATGATCTCCGTTTTTAGCAAATGAGATGTATGTTCGGTTGGTGATGATGATGATTAGTATAATGATGACGTTTGTTGATGGTGCCTATATATATATTGTACTCCTTGTTATTATGATGATTGTTGTGGTACAAACAAATATACCGTCTCGTTGGTTAGGGACCTTCCTGCACGGACATGCGTGCGTGCAGAAAGTCCAAAAAAAATCACGCAGCTATTCATTATCCCCATTCTTAATACCAACATGATATTTTGTTAGTAAAATACGGTAAAATTAATATTTTTTTTTAGTTTTGTTGAACTGCACTTCCCAGCTCATTCAGAACAGAACTGCTGTATATTAGTACTATGCCACAAAAGTCTGACAGTCCGTTTGTTCTCGCCGTTAGCTCGTCAACTGTTTAACCAACCTCGCCCAACTTTGCCCCTTGAACCTTTTACGATTAAGGGTTTGAACATTACCACCAGGGGTCATGAATAGATTATGCCACAAAAGTCTGACAGTCCGTTTGTTCTCGCCGTTAGCTCGTCAACTGTTTAACCAACCTCGCCCAACTTTGCCCCTTGAACCTTTTACGATTAAGAGTTTGAACATTACTACCAGGGGGTCATGAATAGGGATTATATTGCAACCTATGACAAAAATTACCAAAGATGACCGACCGGCATTAATCGACAAAGCATATATCCAGTCCATCCGCCCAACAAACAAAGGCTTTTTTACAAAGCGTTCTCCTGTCCCTCTACTCAACATGCTAAATTAGACAGTTACCCCGGATGAGGGGTAGGGGCCAGAACAACCATTTTTTGCCATTTCATTCATATGCCCATCGTATCATATATTATGACAAAAAATTGTTGGCGTGATCGAGACCACCTGCAAACCTTACTTACTGCACCAGTTCTGGGCCACAGTGCTACACGAGTTTATTTTATTATTATTATTGTATTATGATTATTGCAATTATTATTAGTCCTATTAAAAGGAGAGCTCCTCCTTGTTGTTGCCAAAAAGTTTTCAAAAGTTGCTTGCATGTCGAAATAAAAACAAAAAAAAGAAAAGAAATCAACAGTTGAATGCATACAAGTTTTTAAGTGCGATCGGATTTAAAAAGACGATGACCTGGTGTTGATGAGTGCACAGTGTAGTAATAAATTGCAACTTTTGACTCTTCTTCTCAAATGAACTATGTTTGTCAGTCAGTAGTTTACGGTTTTTTTGTTGGCTCTCTCGTCTCCCACGAAGTAAGAAATAGAATTAAGCCATAGTTGGTTTACTAAAAGATCATCAGAAAAATCTAATACAGCAATAAAAGTCAACAAAACACAATATTTCTATTTATGTTTATGGGTGCTATACTAATTCGCACTGTACTTTACGGCTTCATCGCCACAAATCATAACAACATTCAAATATATATATATATTTTAAATTTTCCACTTTCAAAATGTTTCAAGATTTATGACGTTAAAAAAAGACGCTCTATTGAATCACTGAACGCCTTTTTCAAATAGATAATGACGAAGTATGCAAACATGTAAAATGTAGGCAAACTTATGAGCATGTTCATAACATGTACATACATGCTCTACTAAAGACATATTATTACCTAAATAAATTTGTTCATTCCACGCCTCTTCAAAATTACCATTTTCAATCAAAACCCGGTCCCGGCTGAAACTCAAAACTTTCCTTATGCTCTCTTCTCATACCATAGTCATATCATACCATATTAAAACCATATCACTACCACCACATTTCATCTTTGTCCTGATTGTCCCTTTTTTGCAAGCTTGCTTGCACACAACACGTCTCTAACTTTAACAATCATCGTCATCAACATCATATTATAGATAATAAACATAAAAGTTTTAAGTTTAGAGTGAGTTGAAAATGATGATGATGATGATCACCATCGCCATTGTTGCCGATCTGCATTTAATTATGTTTATGTATATGATATATATACTACTTCGTAGTACTTCACCCTACACACTTCCCAAAAAATGTTAGCGAATTGAATTCGTCGCCGTAATACAAGGTGCGCAAGAGTGTCATCCCTTTTTTGTCTGAATTTTTTTTCTTTTTAGTGAAGGATTTATTTTGTGTTAAGTAAAAAATGGATCATCAAAGCATTTTTTTTTCGTCTCGTTAGCCCCCTGCCAAATTTTCACATTTCATTTTTATTACAATCAGCACTGCACTCCTTCCTGTGTTAAATTTAATATACTTTTTTGAAATAAAATCTGACATGACATGGTGAAATGCAAATTTGTAAAGATGCTACTAGATTTGTATACTTTTATCCAATTTAAAGTTAAATTTAAAATTTAAATGTGTGAAGTTTAAAAGTTAAAATATTCTCTGTCATGTCATTTGGATTACCCACTGATCTACACCATACCGACATTGCTACTTTTTCGCTTTTCCTGACTGACATATCCCTATTAACCGGTGACGCACACCTATATGACTCGAGGGTGATAATGTTGATTCTTGCAAATTAAACGAATACACTGCCATTTTTGAATCATGCCGACATTGAATATTTTTGTGTCCATTAACCTGTCAAACCCAAGCCATCTTCAAGTCAATTAAAATAACCTTGACCTTGCCCGTCCTCTAGCCGTGTGCCACGTATGTAAAAGTGTGTG
>JAHZNC010001853.1:0-11953 GCA_027744095.1 Zhuqinia jingwanae | reverse complement strand
ATCGAGGAGGATAAAATCGAGGATGGTGCTTCGCCAGTGGATGAGAAGGAAAAAATTGAGGGTGGTGATTCACCTGCGAATGAGGAGAAAATAATTGAGGGTGGTGATTCACCTGCAGACGAGGAGAAGAATGTTGAGGATTGTGATCCACCTGCAGGCGATGAGATTGTGGAAGGAACGGAAGTGTCAAAAGATGAAGAGCTTGCTGAGGAGATTACAGCTGAAGTGATTGAGGAGAAGGATGGAGGAAATGACGATGAAACAAAACCTGATGATGACGCGGCAGTAATAATAGTGGCGGGCGAGGAAACCACAGTCGATACAGAGGAAAATGCCAAGGAAAGCGAGAAGCCAGTAGCACTAAATGATGAGCCAATAGATGAAAATGGTGAACAAGCTGAAAAAACGGAACAAGAAGTTGACCGTGAAAGTAAATCTGCTTCCGAAGCGAAATCAGATGATCAAACAGAAGAAGCACCTGTGGCGGTGGGAGACGATGCTAAAGAGGAGGGAGATACTGTACCTGTAGGCGCTTCTGAGGCGGTGGATGAAGAAACAGCTAGTACGAACGAAGCAGAAAACATTTCCTCAGAGGAACTCTCAGAGCCACAACCAAATTCATCCTTGTCGCCATCGTCGTCCTCGCAGAAGCTTCCAAATGGTGCCATTCCCCACGTGGTGTAAAATTTAAACTAACATTAAATATTGGAATATTTAATTATTAATGTATTTTAAATAAAAGGCGAGCAGAGAGGAAGACTAGCAGTAAGTATAACTGTGAAATTCATAGAATAAAATAGGAATATATGTACATACTTCTTTAAATTGTTATACAACTGTTACTCTTGAACTAACTTGCATGTTGTGTGCAGATGTCAAGTTTACTACCATTAAACCCACTTTTACCCTTCTATAAAAGATGCCTTGAAAAAAAATTGAAACAAAATATCAAAAATTCCACTTATACTTTAATGAATGTATAACATTATTTATTACCTATAAATGAAGTGATAAAAATTAATTAATTATTATGACCGACCCGTAAATGACTTTGTATGAATTTTTCAAGAGACAAAACATGGAATTTGTATGTCTATGTGAAACATGAAAATTATGTCCTATAAATAATCGGATATATTATTATGCAAGTGCACAATAAGTTTAACATTTAATTCAGAATAAAACAGTAAAATAATTACGATGTGAAAACAGGGACACGCACAAATCCTCCACTACTGTTACATAATATTTTCCAGTCATTTATGCAAGTGCACAATAAGTTTAACATTTAATTCAGAATAAAACAGTAAAATAATTACGATGTGAAAACAGGGACACGCACAAATCCTCCACTACTGTTACATAATATTTTCAAGTCAAATACTTTGTACTACGTTTAATGAAGAAAAAAAAATTAAACCGATAAAAAAAATTAAATTTTTTTTTGTATAAAGAAAACAAAAGAAAGATTTTATAATTTGAGGAGTGTCCATTTGTCAGTAACACAATTCCTTACATGATGATAGCAGCAGATGATGAATGTTTACTAAACGTCATATACTTAAATATTTACTGACGTTTACCGCATGAATAACACGAAAATGTCTAAAAAAAATGAGTGACAGTGATAAAATATTTTTTCCTGTTATAATTACTTATTACTTAATTACTACAAAACACCTGATTCTGGTTTCGTTATTGAAATAATTATAATAATAATGATAAAAACGACCTAATTCTAGTCTAACAATTTTCAAAGGAAATTTCCATACTATATAATATAATATGATAAAAAATATTTTAATGGTGATCATGTTAATTGTATGAATCATGACGTTATTATGATCATGTATTATGCGGGGGTTATATGAATAATAAAAAGAAAATTTATGTAAACAAGTTGTATCTATTTATTACAATTTTGTTACTTTTTTTATTTAATTTCATTCTACCAAAACGCATTTAAAAAAAAATATTGGTACCTGCTGCATCCATCAATTTTCCACAAAATAATCATACTATAATACATTTAAAATATTCTCTTTTTTATGCTGGAGCTGGACTAAAGTATTCCTAAAAAATAAAATTAACACGATGAGATTCTTGTTGCCGACTTAACAACTAAATAATAATAAATAATCAATAAGCTATATGTCGACACTACTACAACCATCATCACTGGTTCAATATATTACAATTGCCAAAATAGTCAAAAACTTCACTTTCACAAATTTCAGTTATTATTATATTCTTGACGCGCGACGGCTTACACATATATATAATATCTATGTATTACGTATTTTATTAGATTCTTGTGACGGAAAATTATTTATCTCAGGTCACACATGATATATTATATTTCTCACAATCATTATTAGCTTCATCATCTTTTTATAGCTGTATTATTGTTGAGTTGATTAGGACTATGAACAATAAAACATATATCCTTCTTACAATTCTAAGCTAAAAACTATAATCTTTGGTTTGGTTCAGTAATTAGACAAGAAAATCAAACATTATGTTTCTTTCCTTTTTTTATGAAATTGATTGGCTGTCAGGAAATCGACAATATAAATATTACCTTCTTTTTTTAATTAATTTGAAGAAATGTATTATCATACAGTTTGAGTTTACTGTTTGTTACCCCCTATTTAAAGAGTGTGGCTGTGCCAATAGTATGTAAATTTATTTATTTCTGTTCGCGCTAAACTAAACAGTCTTCTCTTGAGAATACAAGCGAACTGACTGGTTTGTTCAAAGAGTCAGCAAAAAACTTAGCACCTTAAATTAAATTAAATATTAAGTTTAATTTTTTTAAGATCTTATTTTTTTTATACGTATAGGTATGTTCCAATAAACCATCGAGTTATTAAAAAAAATTGTAGTTGTCCATTGTTATTTTTACACTTGCTTGATTTTTTTTGACACCCACATAGAAAGCAGTAGTATTTTCTTTGGAACAAATCTATGTCTTCCATTAAATACAACATTAGATAAATTGATAGTTTTGCTTAAGGATAAGGAAGTGACTTTGGTGTTTAATACAAGTTTTTTATAATAAAGGAAAGACTATTGATGGAAACTTTAAATGTAATGTATGGTTATAAGAAGAATCATTTAAATATTACACGAAATACTACAATAATTATTTTGGTATACAATAGCTGCTTATACGTTGTTTCACGTTGCTTCACAGAATAGTTTTTGCAAGGTTGTTGATTGATATTGCAACACAACTATATGAACAGTGACATTTCTGTACAGTCAACTTTCTTTTATATGATTTCTTCGGTTCATAATAGTAACAATCAATTATACAAGTATACTAACTAAAGTAAACGATATAAATGATATACATAAATTACGAATGAAACAGGTACTTAAAGTTACAGAATGGACTGCTACGATTTTTATCACTACGTGGCTACTCAATTACTACTGTACTACTCATTATGTAGTAGTTAGTTAATAGTAGAGTTGTTTCATCTTAAAATTAAATGCGTTTTTATTTATTTAGCATACTCACATTTCTATTGTTTTTATATCGCATACGTATATACGGCAATACTACATATAAACCATCGTTAATATAAGTAATAACACAGTTTTGCATTACAAGTTGAGTTTGTTCTCACGTCTTGATACTATTTTTCTTCTTCTCTTTTTATTTCTTTAATTGTTAAAGATTTCATTCCGTAGCACGGTTACACAGTTTTAGTTCGAGAACGCGAATGAAAGAGAAGGTTTTACCTTTGGAACCATATAATCTTTTGTTTATATGCATAGTTTCAATCTACCAAACCAAAAGCCATTTCTCTTTCAAAATCCTGAAATTCTTTTAGTGCAAAGCAATGAAAATTCATGTCGATTTAGGATAAGTTACCGCCAATTTTATTTGACTACATGGAGGTGTGAGTAAATGTGGTGGCGTGCATAGATTATTACTATAATTTACATTATTTAAAAGCAGTTTTAGCATTATAACAGCTAATAGCTATAGTAACAACAATGAACAAACAGGCGCGAGGCAAAAAAGTTACAAGTGAGCAAAAAACGTACGTTAGCAGCGGTTATCATTTTTTTATATAAATCCAAGCGGCACAAGTGGCGTTCCTTTTTTTGATACAATATCTCTTAAGTATAAAGTAATTATTTCAGATAGCTGTTTCTAGTTGACTTCAGCAATAGTTCAAAATGAAAATCGCTAATAATTAGCAATGTTAGAGGTACATGCAATAAAAGCAGTATGCAACTATGCAAGGCAGTATTACTGTGCTGAGAACAATAATCATAATTACTAAATTAAAAAAGTGATATAACTGATATATTGTATGTATCAAGTTACAACTAACACTAATAAACCACATAAAAAAGTAACCCTGTGTGATTGTGTAGTTATATTTACCTAGACTACTTTTCAATATCTTAAAATTATTGTTATTCTTTACCGCACCAAAATGGTTAGTTTCATTATTCAGCGGTTTTAATTATTTTCAGAGTAACAAAAATACCGACAATACTATCATACTATTATTCAAATTACCTTTCAATGTCATCTTTGAATACCAGACTGACTAATTGTAAGTGTATGAAATTCGATCTCAATGATCTCGTTGATTTTATTTCTCTTTTCTAGGTAAAATCACATACTACTACGAACATTAACTATATAAACTACTACATGTTACACACTTATTAGCATGATCAATTGAACAATTATTTCTTGCGCGATTATTTTCAAAGTTTTATGAGCATTACACGTCTTCCTGTTTTCGATCTTTTCTTAAGAATTATAAACAACACACATCTTGTCAACCTTAGTACGTACATATAGACGGTTAAAAATATCTTTAAAATGTTAGTACACCTTATGTGTTTGTGTACACATATGTTATTGCACAACGACGTTTCTTGATGAACAGTTTTTTAACAGGCAGATATTTTACGGTTATTGTAAGTTATAATGAACAAGTATTTTTGGTAGTATTATTTCTGCATTGCTTTGCTTCCTTTTGTCTATTTTATCAACTGCATACATATATCTATTTCTTAAACTCACATCACAATTTCTTGAAATGATTTTTCTTAAATTATTTTTTATGACCTCGCTAAAGCTTTTGCGTTGTGCTAATCTACTACTGGTAATATCATTTTTTGTCGACTACTAAAACGACGTAACAATAATGTCGTATAATAATAACATTAAAGTTGATAGTGAGTATAAAATAGTAAAATTAATACATTATTATTGTAAATATGTAAAGTTTTTTCTGTCTTTCCGTTTCATTCACTTATTTCTTTTTGTCTGGGTAACAGGTAACACCAAAATAAGCTAAATATAATGCGTTAAAAACTGTAAAACATTTTTATTGATTACATAAAATATGACGGTTTCATGGTATACTAAAAATCACACAGGAATTTTGGTTGGTAGGTAATAAGTAGTAGGATAAAGTTGTTACAACATAATACAATTCGTTAAATTAGCAATTACCATACGAAATTTTATAAGGTTAAAATATAAATAATAATTATTGTTTTCAGGATTATGAAATAATTATTGTTGAAAGCATTATTATGACAGGAAAGAGGAGGAAAGGTATACTGACAAAATTGATAAATTATTTTAATATGATGGGGTTTTACGTTTATTTTCTTTTGTTTGTTAAACACTTTGGTTTTATAGTATGTGTAGTATCGGAAGAATGAGCAGATCTATTTTTTTCTCAATATTTCACTCGATTCATTATAGGTAAAAAAATACAATTGGTAATAAAATGTATCATTAGCTTCTCATTGTTTCTTTTTTGGAGATTCGCTAAATAAAATCTGGAAATAGTCTGCCATGTAGGAACAGAGCTTAAATATATTGTATACTTGACGACTAAAAAATAAACCTAACCTGTGTTTTCTATGTACTAATGGGTGAGGTAGCAGAAGACTAGAGAGATCATAAATGTTACTTTGATTTTTGAAACACTATTCATTTTGAGACTTAATGTTGGAGAGTATAGTACTGAACAAAAGGTTTAGAGAGCTGCAGTACAGAATTGTTGATACTGACTTGACTGGAATTCGCTTGACTGAGTGGAAATCACTGTTTGGATTTTGATGATAAATTGATAAAAGGGCTAGGCCGTATCATTGGAAGGATATTGAGATACACTCGCTTTTAAAATTTTGATAAATGATAATTGTTTGAAATATTTTTTTCGACTTGATATCTTGATTAGAGTGAATGGTTACGAATCTTGATTCTTAAAAGGGAGGATTTGTAGAGATGTGGTAATTAGCAACCTTTTTGAAGGCAACATGATTGGGGTAATGCCATTCCAAATTAAAAGCTTGATTAGTTTTTATGAGCTCTCGAGATATATCATAAACGAACCCGTCGTACATCTCGATCAACTTAACATCAGAAAAGGCATTGAATTTTTGAGCCATCTTCACAAACTTCTGTAGCATTCCGTCCCGAGTTGGATTGAACAGGATGAACTGACCTTCCGGTTTGAGCACGAACGCCAATGTTTCCAGCAAGCTAGCGAATATTGAGCTCTCGTAGACAACGTCGGCGGCAATGACATAGTCGAAGTAGCTCTCAAACTCAGCTTTCCATCCAAACCTGCCCCAGCGAAGAGTGGTAGCATGACAAGTATCTGCAGGCACATTATTTCGTTCAATGCTGTACGATACCTCTTCAACGTTAACTTCATCACCGTCAGTGAGAACAACTTCTTGAGCTAAAAAAAAATTGGAGAAAAGTATTAATAATCAAAGTTAAATATGTTCAATACTGTAGTATGTTTTTTTTTAAATTTACCCTTGGAGTATTTGGCTAGAGCCAACCCAGCCAAACAATGAAATCCTCCGCCAATTTCAAGAATTCGCTTTCCCTCAAACGAATTGCGATTTCGGAGCGACCAATAGGTTAGAATTTGTTCAGAGGGCCAAATACAGATGCGACCAGTCTTATCAAAGCCTTTTAGATTCCGGATGTCTACCGGGATGGCGTTGTTTCTTCGATGAATCTGGATCGGAAAGAGAGCAGTGCAGCCGTAATCCAAGTTCTTGTTGGTGATGGTTGTTGAAGCTGACAGTGGTAGGTCATGGAAAGGAGGTTTCTCACTGTAATTCATCATTCGGAGAGGGTAAGGAATTCTAATTTGCACATGCATTACGGACTTGGAAATATCATTTTTCCAGGTGACTAGTTCGGAGTATCGTTCAAAAATCCTTTTTGATGCCGGATTCTCTACAGGCTCGGGTATTGTCTTTTTCAGAATTGCTTGTTGAAGTAGGCCCCATCGACTGCGGGCCAAACTTGGAGAGCTATCGCTGCTGCTTGTGCTACTCATTGTGGAAGGTACTTTCCGTTGTTCGAAAGTCGTGTCTCGCGTGGACGCTATTGATGATGCAACTAGAGCTGAACAATTTGAAGGAGACAAATAAACGATGGTTCCAAAACAAAACTTATTGAAGCGACTGAGGTTAGCCCCTCTATAAAACACAAAACAAAATCAATCAATGTTTCACTTAACTCTTTCCTTTCAAAGGAATAAAAATCGCAAATTAGAAATATTCAGATAAAATAATCAACTTACACACTTAGAGGCATTCCTTATTCACTAGCAAATAGTTGAAGACTTGATTAGCATCATCTTGTGGTTACCTCTCTTGCGCAAAATAATCCAGTTGAATGACGCCTCCAGCAACTACACCTCACAAGTAAAGGAATACCACGGACGTTATAGAGGAAGATCAGCTGTGGAAATACAATAAATAAAATATGTCAACTATCCATAACCTATATCCGTACATCCCATGATTTTAAGTAACTTAATGTACATACACAATAACATTTATGTCCACGTCTATCTAAATTAAATTATAACTAACTCACCTTCGATTTCAAAATACTATAAACACCTTGTTATGGATGAAGCTAAAGCTCAGCTGATAGCAGCCGACACACAAATGTATTTTTGGAAAATACTAGAGAATCTCGATCGGGTAACTCAAAAAGAAAAATAATAAATTATAATTGCGTTGATTTTCAAAATAAAATCACATTAAATGAACGCAGACGTTTTTGAGGAGTATTCATAATTGACACATCACAGGTGAAAAAAACAGTTGCAGAGTCTATATCCTAGCACCTGATCAAATGCTCTCAATAAACAAAGAAAAAAAGATAATTTTGATAGCCATAGCTTTATCCATACACAGGCGGCACACTAACAACACAACTGTATGCCGTGAAGCAGATGACGGTTAACTACGGTTAACTGTGCTGCCGCGTTTAGTAGTTGTTGTGCACTGTTTCTGAATACAAAGGTTAAATTAGCTCCAATTTACAAAAGAGGGGAGCAATTTGAAAAACGGGAAAATTGGGGAAGGAGAAAAGCAAACAAGGAGAGTTGAATTAAAATCAAATTGCGATTAATATTAGTTTACGGTCGGAGTAAAAATAATAGAGAAAGCACCAGATTAGCGCAGCAGCAGCAACCAACCACACCACACACGTGTGCGCTGTGTAATAATTGGCGAAAAAAGGAAAACAAGCAAGCAAGGAGAAGGTAATACCTACAACAACACACTATGTACATAACATAGTAACATAGTAAGGTAGACTCGACTCCTCTGCTGGATAAAAGAGGCAGAAAGACCCCAGTACACAGCACACCTGACCCCAGCACACCGTTTTGTTTCAGCACACATCAACCTGACACATAAACCCAGCCAACTACTAGCACATAGAACATGTTTTTAGGAATAAAAATTATGTTCTGCGGTTCAGTGCTCAACACACTAAACATTATTCCCATATTCCCAATTATGATACCATTGTCGATTAGGTTAGTTTAGGTGAAAATCCGTTTTGAAACTGTAGTTAGGTTACGTGATAACAAATGTCAAATTAATCAGTTGTTACATGAATGTAAATTAACTGACTCACTTAACACACCTAACTACAGTTTAACCTAACAAAACCTAACCTAATAATAATAATAATGACCATTTTTACGCCCCATGACCCCAGGTTGATCATGTTTAGCAATTGTGTAATCTTGCGGATACTGTTTTTAGTCATTTTAACCTAACACAACCTAACCAACAGCATAGATAAGCAATGAATTGCTGCATTAATTTTTTTCTATCCATTCTGGTGGAGGGGTTGAGTAACACCAACCTTTATAATGTTCAGCGTAATTAAATCCCCCGATACCTTAATTCAATCCAGGACGATGTGTTATGTGCTGGAGTCTAGTGTGCTGTAACGTTTTTGCGCGCGGTGTGCTGGAGTCAGGTGTGATGTGTGCTGGGGTCTTTCTGCAGATAAAAGAGATCATCTCGTCACACAGCACAGCAGCACAGGGTTTTTAAGAGGGCTTCTGCTGTCTTTGCAGGTACTACCTATCCTGGTGATTTATGAAAAAAGGCATTGTGTCTGTTCGAAGCTTTAATAATTCATAGACTGTGAAAAAATATGGGTGAAAATATTGGTAAATGACGAGGTATCATTATAACAATAAACACTATTAAACGATTAAAAAAAGGATCGTAATGCTTTAGTTAAAGCTTTAAAAAAGAGTTAATGCTCTAGTATGTTTGTACCAAATTTGGTGCAAATCAATGGCTGTTTATAGCTTTTCAATGATTTTAGTGCTACAGCGCCATGAACTTACAGAGCTGAAAATCTATACAGATCTATTGCTCCATGTGAAGAATGTATGTGCCAAGTTTGGTCCAAATCCGATCAAAAATGTGGACTGTAGAGCGCAGACATACATACATGCGTGCGGCCAACAGATTTGATCTCCCATCTTATAAATGATCGTTATAGGATCCGTAATAAATATGAACTAGATGAACTTGAATTGAACTTTTGGTTTACTATGAACTTTTTTTCTGGACGAAAAACTTGCTCTTAAATTCATATGAGTGTCTGGTTTTCTGTCGTTAAAAATCAAAATGCTTTTCTCTGACAGGATTAGACGGTTATAATTTATAATAATGAAAACAATATTGAATATTACTACGGCGACCGCGAACCTTTTTTGTGTAGAGCATTTAAATTTATACATTGTTTTCTTTGTATTATCCTACTACGAATAATATACTGATTATCATATGGAGAGTTCACGGTAACATTAGAATAATATACTACTTGCTACTTTGCTACTAAATTTTATTATTTCAAGCATTATTCAAAGAAGTTTGAGACAACGGAACATTAATGCGTTGGAAATAACGTTTATATAGTATTTGTTCCGCAAACCTGCCATGATTTGAAATGGTAGATGCATGTTTATAAAATGACATTTAACCATCCAGCTTTGTTTCATTGTTGTACACATATACTTTTAAAGCTAGTAAATCGATTATTCTAATCTTAATAATTTAGACTCAGTTTCAAATTAATTTCAATTTTTTTTATATTAAACAATTAAAATATGTAATTGTTAAATAATTTATGCAGTGGGGTTTCACGGGTGATCATTTTAATAAATCTGATCAAGTATAAGTGTAAAGTAAATTCACAGCGCAGATAACCATATCTCCACTTTCTTACTACCGACTGAGCGATCAAATAAATAAATGTGTTTGAACCATATTTGCAATTTTTGCTCTAACGAAATAATAACTACATATATTAATCAGTAGTTTAATAATTTTATGTAGCCTATTTTTTACTGATAACATCTAACAAGTAACAAGAATACTTGAGAATTTACAATCAAATAACTAAACTATTTGTCCATAAACTTGCACTTAAACTCTTGTGCAAGCTGCCAAACTACTTCATAAGTAAGTGAGTATCTTAAATCAATAGAGAAATAAGTGTCAATAATGATATATTTCGAAAGCCTTTTCAAATTTAAGTAATGCCCCTGCAGTCTTCATAACTTGATCAACTCTCTCAGCTGCAATCTCTTTCGCCAACCATTTTTTACCAGCCTCTACAACGACCAGATCCCAAACATTTTTCTCCGCACTTAACTTAAACGTGAAATAAGTAACCGCTAAAGCGGTGGCAAAAAGTTTTTCCATGAAATTGCTTTTAGAAGCAATTGTGAAAACAAAACAAAAATTTCCTAATTAGAAACACATATTTATCGCAATTGGGATATTCTATTTTTAGGTGAACGAGTATCCCCTAACTGCTTGCTTGCATTAAACTTGCATCATCATACTTGACACGGTTAGGAAAAAGGAATTCGAATGATGATCCAAATTCAACAACATTAAAATAGCAATCCGTGGGCATGGAACGTAGAAAAATCTATAAAATTACGAGTTTATAAATTCTATAAATGTAACTGGTTACAATAAATATTTTTTTTAAAATATGAAGTCAAAACGTACATTGAGTGCCTTACTGGCCAACTTAATACTTTGACCCGCCATGGAACCAGATCGATCAAGTACAAGAATAATATCCGTTTTCTGTTCGTCCAACTTGAAACTCGGCACCAAGTGAAGCATCATTGCAGTGGGTCCATCCTCCGATTTCTGTGAAAAAAGTATATATTAATTCACTTTTAATCACGATAAAATAAAATTCTCACTAGCACAATTACATGCATGTTACCCACCTCAGAATACAAACGTGGTTTGTGAATTTCCTCCGGTATAATGTTCAAAACAAAATCCCGGTCCATGTCAGTTGTGTCTCCAGACAATTCCACTATGGCCTTTTCCCAAGTCGGATTCTCTGGAATCGGTCCAGTAGTCGCACTTTTTATCTCGTGAGTAGGACTTTCAATCGACTTGATCTTGCATTGAAGCGACACGGCCACTTTCAAAGAGAGTGGCGCTGGGGAGGATGGTGAAAATGTCATATGGTTGGTATCGAATCCACCAATCGAAAGCCCTTGACGAGTGGAGTTCAATGGTACCACTCCCACATGTTGGCGCGGACCCGTTCCCCCGTAACCTCCGGGGGGTAAAA
>JAHZNC010001852.1:0-42888 GCA_027744095.1 Zhuqinia jingwanae | reverse complement strand
AAAAGAAAATGTATAAAATATTTATAAATTATTTAATGCCATATTTATTATTATTGTAAATGTCCATTTCTTGATATTATACTACTACTATGTACTATAATTATGGTACATACTACTACACTTCAGCAAAAAAATATGATAAAAAAAACGTTTGATAATAATGAAAGGTTCTTCTATATCTTCACCCTTCCAAGATTTTAAAACAAAAAAATAATATTGTATGTATATGATGGAACTGATGATATTATATTGTATGTCATCTTACATGTATCGTATCTCGTAAATCGTAATAAAAAAATTGTTACTTTGATGTGTGTCCTCTTGAGGGAAAAAAAGAAAGAAAAAATCTCTAAACTGGAAAATTATATACTGAAGATGTTTAAAAAATAAAAAAAGACTGAAAATTGTCTACTAAAATTTAAAAAAAAATGCTTTAATAATGAGTTTAATGATTAACCAAACATTTATTTCATATTATTTTGATTGATTGATGCATAAAATATTATTTTTAATAAATACTATTCATTAAATAATTGAAAAAATTCATAACACACAAAAATATTTTCATTTTGAGAAAAAACGACAACATGTGTACTGTTTATATCGTAGTTTCTTAATTTACATAATAATATGTAGCTATAATATATATTTATTTATCTATGTATGTTAATGATTAACAAGAAGAAAGTCTTCGAAATAATCTGTTGCACACATGTTCATGTGTATATATGTATACGCAATAAATACACAATAAGTCACGAGTCACGACGACCTTCCTCAATACAATATGAATATACATGATGATCTTCAAAAAACAAACAATCTACAATATAATGACAAATTGTTGGCATATATAATTATTATAATAATTGTTATTATTATTCTCTTTTTTTAAGTAGATCAAAACATTTAAGTTTTTTTTGACAAGTAGTAGGATTTTTTTTAATAAATAAAATGCTACAGTACTTTTTTTACACGCACACATTTACAAACACACAGTCATTTATTTTGTCGTCATCGTCGCCGTCTTTTTCGTAAATAATTACTCATTTTCAAACTCTTCGTACTTAAAAATTACTTACTTTTTTCTTCATTTTTACACTCATTCCATGCACACTATTTACAATTTACATTTACATAAATACTTTCAGATATTATTTATTTGATATAATAGAACATTTAAATATAAACACACCTCTCTCTCACTTTATATTTTATATTATCGTATATTTATTTCTACATTTTTTCCTTGAATATTTTTTTATACTTCAATCTTTAGTACAAGAACAGGTAATAATACTTCACGTTTTAAGATCTGTACTCTTTAATAACTTACTTTTTTTCTTTAAAAGTTGTTATAATTAGTATTATTTTTTTAAACTTTTCATTCCTAAAAAAGTGTAGCCTTACTAATTATTATTATTATTATTAATTATTATAAAAAGTCTTTTCTACGATACAAATTATAAACACTTTTTTCCTCTTTATTCGACAAACTTGGAAACTAATAAAATACTTGATCATTATCATAATATTATATACTTAAATCTATTTTTTATCCTAAATTTTAACAGTATTAAATGCAAATATGGTACTTAAAAATTGGCTAAAGAGAAGTGATATAATAACTATATATTTGGTATCATAATAATATACTTTTCTTCTTCTGAAAATTAAAACAAATATTACCAGTATTCCGTTTCGGTTTATTTTTCTTAAATTTTCTTTGACAAAAAAAGGGGAGCAACATTTGTAACAGCCTTAAAGAGTCTTAGAGAGAAAGATTTATAGATTTTTCTTCTTCTTTTTTTAAAATTTTAACTAACTTTCAAATGGAGCGAATACTATAATATACCTATATATATATATATTATTTGCATTGTTTGAAAGTGTTTTTTTTGTAAATGATAAGTACAACATGTAAAAAAGACCAGTTAACTTTTGGTCACGCATTTATTTCAATGCGATTTTTAACGCACTCTGACTGTTTTTTCTAGAAAATTTATATAAACTGTTTCAGTTTTTTTAAATTAAAACAAAAATCCTAGAAACTATTTTTTTGGATATTTGGTTTATTTCAATATAACTAGTCGAGAGAGTAATATTAATAATAATAATTATTAGTTATTACTATTTTATTATTCGCCCACTGATTATTATTATTACTTATTAAATTGTTTTTTAATTTATAAAGCACAACAATACTGATTTTTAAAGCCTTTTACTGTTTCGATAAATTATTCAATTTTACAATTTATTTTTTTATTAATTTGTAGTAATAACAAATATACTGATTTTTACCGAATTACATTATTAGAAATTTTTATTCTTTTTTTGATAATATTCTCAAGGAGCTATGTGTTCTATGTTATTATTATTATTATATTTTCAAAAAAAATCTATGTTAAAATTTGGTAACAATGATTTTTTTAGGAGTATATTCACAATAAGTTCAAATAGTATACTTGTTTAAGGGTATCAATAAGTTTATAGAATGATTATGATTTTTTTACTAATTATTCATGTACTTTTCTTGCAAGGTTGCAAAAGTACATTTGTATTATATATTCAATGTTTTTTTTCTGATGAAAAGACAGTTTTGTTGTTTCTTTTAAAAGTGAATTATATATCCTTTGTTTTAGATTTTAAAACTATTTCTAAATGACTTTTCTTACTTGCGTTAAAATGTTTTAAAAAGATAGGATATTTTTTTCTCTCTTGTAACTTGAAATGAGCAAGAAAAATCTTAATTAAAAAAAATGAAATTCTAAAAAATAAATTGCTTGAGAGTTGTTGTTGTTGTACATGCTAGTAAATGTAATAGAATAATAGGTAATTATTTACTTTGAAGAAAGTTGTTTGGCAAGTTCAGTATATTTGATAAATTTGGAAGTGGGCGAGTCTGAATTTGAATTGTTAGCAGAAGTGCTATTGTTGTTAGCAATCTCAGGATTATTTGCGGAAGAAACGAGAGATGATGGGATTGTCGTCGGGCTTTTCTCTTTGATGAAGTGCATTTTGGCGAGATGGTGACGGTAGGCTCCTTTGGAAAGGAACGGTGTGTCACAAAAGGTGCATTTGAATATTTGATCAGAGTTACCACCCCCGCTGCCGCTACCCCTGTCTCGGTCAGCACCACCTGCAGTAGTAGATGAAGCGGTGCTTGATGGAGACTTGCTGGGCACGTCGGCAGTGGCTGGCCAACAAGGTGGTGTGGAAGACGTCGCTCGGGAACCTGGTGTCATGATACGGTCTGGAATAATAATATAAACAAGTCAAGATTAATAATGATAAGGATGAGCCAATTTTGTGTGGAATTATAAGCATTTTTGTTAATTTTTTTAGTTACCATTCTTCTTACCTGGTGAGGTGGCATTATAGGGACCATCTCTGTAGGAATGATTAGAATGGTTACTGCTCGTGCTTGTAGGCCTAGAAGAGTTGGTGTTCGTGGTGGACACGTCTGTCTTTATATCACATAATTTTTGCAGTGCTGCCAACGGATGATGTCCTTGTTGACTAATGCCGGTGTTGTTGCCTGAACTTGCTTTGCTTCCGGAGCTCAAGTGATCAGAGTGATTACCTGAGTCGCCACCACCGCCACCCCTACCACCAACTCCACTTCCGCCGATAGATTCAAACATGGAGCTCAAGGCGGACAAACTGCTTTTGCTCCCGTGATCATCTTTGGCTTGACTATTGTTGGAGTTATTATTTGAATTGTGTGGAGGTGGGGAAAGAGAGTTCGAAGAGACTGTGGAACGGGCTGGGGACAATGCAGGAGAACAGCCTGACTGTGGCTTGGCTACTGATGATGTCTCCTCTGACTTGTCTGATGAGGAAGTACTTTCGTGGTCTTTGGGATGGATATTTAGGAATGACTTGACTACCTGAGGAGGGTGGACCACCTCCAAGACTGTTTGGGGTTCCCACCATAGGAGCATCTAGAATTAGAGGCTTGGTGTAGTCCACCGACTCATCGATTCCCAATCTCTTCAAAATGCTACATCGAAAACAGGGGAAAAAATAATTTAAACTAAAAAATCTTCTTGAAACATGCATATGGGACGTTTACAGAATTTCAGATTTGTTGACAGCTTACCTTGTTGCACCTAAACCAGGACTTGTACAATTTGGCGAATTTCCAGTGGGCCCACCCCCACCAGATGAATTATTGCTGGGAGTAGCCGACCCTCCCCTATTTCTATAGTCAAATGACTTCTCAATCATCTTCTCGATTGCATTGATTACAGAGGATGACTCGTTCCCTTTGTTTCCTGAGTTGCTGGTATTACTGTTTGACTCCTTGTTACTTGACAAATCCTGAACTCCGGGAGGTGGTGATCGGTTCTCCTCTGAGGTGGCGTTACTGGAGCTATCAATTGATCCTGTAGATCTACTGCTCACAACCATTGGTTGACCTGTCATGGAGTTCCTGCGCCCTCCCTCTCCTCGTCCACTACCACCCCCACCACCACCAATTCCACCCATTGCTGCAGCCCCAGTGTCACACACTCGCAAGTGATCGACAAACATTGGAGCGGGGATCTTTTCATTGCATTTCTCACAAGTTATTTTGATTTCCTTCTTGCTCATCTCCGAGTTGGCACGTTCGAGTTCCAACAACTTGCGGACTGGAAGACTCTTTTTACGCTTTTCCCGGGACTGGCGTCTTCGGGAGCCTGATTCGGTGATTGAGCGCATAATGTGCTCCTTGTAGTGAGAGTTCTTTACCATATGATTGGAGAGCTCTTTCAATGAGCTAAAAGCCTGTTTACAGAAACCAAAATGAGAATTTTATGATTTTTCATGCCTGTGTTAGATAAAGAGCCATTTTATTGTTGGATAAAGATAAAGTTGGTTTAGAATTTTTACCTGATCGCAAACTTTACACGTAAGTACGGCAGACACATGAGAGTTGGATGAGGGTGATTTGGAGTCCTCTGCTGAACGCCATGAGATCAATTGCTCTTGGGAGATTATGTTGGTGTAATGTTGAGTCTGTTGCATGTGAGCTGTCATTTCTGCTAAAGATCTGCAAGAGAAAGAGAAGTGAAAGTTTTTGTTTTTAAGTGTGAAGGGAAAAATAATTGTTTTTTTTTGTATTTCAAATAAAATAAACTCTTTATATTCCAAAAGTTTATGAATTGTAATGTATTGTAATAAAACCTACCTGAAACTTTGGCCGCACCACATACACTTTAAGATTTGTCTGGTCTGTTCAGCACCTTTTCCGAGCCAGACGTCTTGGCCACGAACAAGCTTCCGGGGCAATTGTACAGTTTCTGTAAACATTTGGAAAATTATATGCATTGTTAAAATATTACAACAAATATGGCCGTTATGCATCCGTCGTCGATGGAACATTCTTTACCTACATATCCATTCACATCACTCATTCTAGCTTATCTTCGTTAGATACAGATCTATCTATCACATTACTAAATTCATCAAATATGACAAATTTAAAAACTCGGCGTTGAAAACAGCCAAAATTTATACCTTTGAGCAAGAGTGAAGAGTCCTGCTGTGATTGCGTTTGTTGAGGTGAGTGCTGCTGAGGAGAATGTGATGGTGGTTGAGAAGTAGGTTTCCCTGGTGGAGAAAGTGAGTTCACAGGTGGGCCGCCCGGAACACCATGTTTAGTTTCCTTCATATGTGTGCTTAAAGCACTTAGGGAGGGAAATGTGAGTCGGCAGCAAACACACTTCAGAACATCCCGTGTTCCACCGGAACTTTGAGCAAGCCACTGAGCCTGCCAAGGTGAGCCTGCTCCCGCACCTTTGGAAATTCAATGCAATTTTTAAATTAACAACTTATAATAATTAGTTAAGTTACGTTATTTAGTTTTTTATTTTATTGTACAGCATCTTACCCATTTTGCCTTTTTTCCGCTCTGGAACGGAAAAATTAGCGGCCGCAGCAGCAGCCGCTGACGTGGGTGGCCTGCTTGTCATATCTGACATTTTCTCAAGGGCCTTTGAGCTTAAGTCAGCAATTGGTGGACTCTTGAGGCTCGGACTAGATCCATTGTTCCAAGGCCCATCACTCCAGAGTTTACTTGGAACTTTACGTGGTAACCCAAGTGGGGTAACTTGAGGAGGGAGGCTGCCCGCTGGTGGCGCACCTCCTTTGTGATGGTGATGGTGGTGATGATGATGATGTGACGAGAGCTTTTTGTGATTTGACAAGTCTAGCGGGAATGATGAGTCTGAGGATGCTCCCATGGCTGCTGAAGTAAGGGCGTTTACAACTGCTGCAGCAGCTACCGAGGCAGGAACTGGCAACGTTGGCGATGGTGAGGCTGCGTTCACAATCGTTTTTTGACTAAAGTCCAGAACACTGGTAATGTTATTTGCTGGTGGCCTGTGTAGTAAAAAAAAGCAAATAAGTAAATATGGTAGATGAGCAAAAAAAAGTAAGCCAAGTAACAACGCTACTAAAACAAACTTAAGAACGAAAAGTGTATTGCGCGTTCAACTTACGAGATGGAGCCTCTGGAGATCCTATCTGATTTCAAGTCCTCAGAATCTGAGTCATCTGAATCGGACATGGCTGCAGAGCTAAGAGCTGCCGCGGCAGCGGCTGCTGCTGCTCTTCTCAGTGGTACTGTCTCTTCATCAGAAGAGGAGAGATCTAATACACACAAGAAAAGTAGTTAAAAAAATCCAAAAATTAGCTGAAGTCATCATCATCAGTCATTGCAAAACCATACATACATACACCACACTACAAAAAAAACTAAACCAGCAAAAATCAATTCTTACCTTTTGCTTTGGTATTCGGTTCTCCATCCACCTCCATTGGAATGCCACCACCTGCAGCGGCTGCGGCAGCTTCGGCTTGTTCCAACTCCCCTGTAATATCAGAAAAAAGAAAGAAAAAAATTTAGTTTCTTAGAATCGTATAATATGTACCAATGTACCTAACACAATATGTATATATTTTTTGTACGAAATCAACCCGTTAGCTTTTCTCTTTTCCTCGTCAGCGGTAATTAAATAAGATTGGTCAAAGAGAGAAGCAAAGACCAAATTGATAAAGAAAAAGAATTACCCTTCTCGCATCAACAACAGCACAACACAATGACTCTGTGTGTTTGTGTGACTAGACTGATATAAAAACTACTTTTCTCTATTTCTGCTAGGCTGTTACATTTTTTTTGGGTGATGCTATTGATGATGATGATGTGATACAAAAATAATATTCATGTCACGCGACTCTACTAATACTTGCCCCTTCTTTTTTTTTGTTGAATCGACATCATCATTATTACAGTTATCATCACTAAAAGCAAGCTACAAGCAATATGATATGATGACGACTCTACAAATACAACACAAGCGCTCACTAAAAAGCAATCCAAGAAGATTGAATAAAAAAAAGAGAGATGAGGATGAAATAGGAGAGAACAAAAAAAATAAGGACACAGTCTGTATTTTGCTACAGTAGTAGAAAATATATATTATTTTCTTCTTCTTTTTTACCCCTTTTCCCTTCATTTTGGTCTTGATTGTTGGAATTATTTTTTTTTGTTAACGTTGGTGGCAGTAAACTGCAGTAGTGATCGTAATAATAATAATGCCACACAACAGCGGCATACCACTTCTATTACTACTACTGTCTCAAATCTCAAATATCTTGATGATCATCAACAGCATCATCATCATGATCATCTTGTTCGCAATCGAAAATTGGGATCAGCAGCGAAAAGAAAAAGAGGAGAAAATAACATCAAGCTCAATCAAGATCGATGCTACACGCGTAGATGATCATTGAGGATAGATCATCAACACACACACACACACTCACACCGCCATATATACACACATAGGTAATAAGTACGTAGGTATATACGACATAAATAAAAAACATTGTATTATTGTTAGTTTTCATGGTGGTTTATGAAGTAGAATTAATACAGTAAAAATATTTGTAACAAAGGAAAAAAATATGTGATGATGAAAGAACGAGGGCAAACTTGAAGAAAAAAAACGTGCGTGTTTTGCGCAATTTTGTAGCATGAAAAAAATAACAATGATGATTATAATAAGAGCAGCGTGGTGATATTTACCTGTGCTAAGAAAAGGAGAAATTGGGGAAATGTGAGAAATGGAAATGATATCAAAGCTGAGAGAGAGAGAGAAATTTACTCGAGACTTGCTTTTTTTTGTTTGCTTGCTTGTCAATGTCTGTCAATGTATGTATAATTTCAAGTATATACTGTTTATCATCATAAGTGCATAATTATTGATAGATGTTGATAGTTTAAATTAGTTTTTTAAATCAATGTACAACATGGTTTACAGCTCTTGTACTACTACTGTAAAACTGATTAGAAAACTTTTAAACTAACTCGAAATCATTATGATAAATACTTTTGAAAGTTAATATAACATTCGTGCTTGTTTTATGTTTACAATGCATAATATTCTTGTGCAGGTTGACGAATACGTGACAAAAACAATGACTGCATACATTAGCTCTATTAAAATAAAAAAGAACAAGTCATTCCATTCATGTGTTCACATTTGATGAGTTAATTTAAAACGGTGGCATGAAGTTTGGAATAAATATAAAATATGCTCTCTCCCTTTGACTTGATTGTATCTTATGCCATTCGGTCCTCAAAAAATAGTTTTGTCCCCCATCTTCATTCTCTCTCTCTTTTCTCTCGTCAACTTTTGTCACTCACTACCACCTCTGCATTAGTTTGGTTAATCTCAGTGGGCACAATAGTAGTCATGATATGATTTTGATGTTTATGCATTTTTATTATTCCTCACATCATCATCATCATCGTCATCTACCATTCTACGCTTTTTTCCCTTCTGTTCTGTTGTTATGACAGTAATAAGTCAGGTGAAATATTCTTACTGCTCTTGCTTTGAGACTCTTTACTTCTCAAAATACTTAACCTGATGATGATGATGATGATCGTTCTGCTTTTAATTATTTTTACAACCACACACATATTTCACCAGTTCATATTTATTCCATCCATCCTCCTTAAAAATCGTCATCATCAAAGCAGCTCACCCGAAGAAGAAAAAAACTTTTAAAAGTTATTAGTATACAGCCATGCCCATCTCCATGTCTTTTGTTACTTTTTAACATTAAAAAATATTCATCATCATCTCGACAATCTACATAACATGCTCATGATAATGATAGGAACATGATGAACCATTGTAGCAGTCATAATAATTATCATGATATAGCAATAACAATAATTAGCCATGTTCTTTGTGGTGCTATTATTATAAGTCAACAAGAACAACAACAATAAAAAAAAGATATTCTACTGCGCTGATACTGCTGCTGCTATGCTGCTAGTATCATCCTTTTTCATCATCATCATCATTATTATCATCATACCATATTTTTCTTTGGTATTTTTATACCACTCACATGAATTCATTAAATTGTGTGATTACTGCAATACATCAGCAACAAACATTTTTTTTATAAAATTTTATATAGTTGTTTTTTAGCCTTCTCATGACTACCTACTATTTTATTATTATTTTATCCTCCTCTCTCTGGTGGAAAAAAAGAAGATGCTACGTTGCTACTACGATGAAGAAGAGATGATGAGGATCATGGTCATTTATTAACCATTCAGTGATCGTTTTGAACCTGGTTCATTTCACATCATGTCCCATAATAATCATCAACAACCTCATCCTCATCTCAAGCATGAAATGATTGTTTTGTTTTGTGTGCATGTTGTCTTCTCTACCTGCTGCCTTCAGTTTTATTGTACAAAATGTTGTACAAGTGTAATACTAATCATCCTCATCATGATCCTCATCAACATTGTCATGTGTATTATTATTATTATTATTGCTACTATTATTGCTTTTATGTTGTTTCTCGTCGTCTTCTTGTTCTTCTTGCTTCTTCGTCATCTTCTTTGAGAATATATGAGCTTTTCAACTGCTTTTTGTTCCTCCTCTTCAAGTCAACTCAAGCCATCATCATCATCATCGTCATCGTATCATGATGGCTGCTGCTGCTGCTTCGTCTCATCTCTCTTAACTTGTCGTCTACCTTTCCACTAAAACTCTAGTCACACAAGTCATGAGGTTGAGACAAGAGAAGAGACAGCAGCGTTGAGAGTTGAGAAAGAGGAGGATGATTATTATGTGACATGAATTATGTCAATGTTCACGGATTCCTAAGACATCAGCGCAAGCAGGCAGGTTGAAAAAGAGTTTAAGTAACAAACAACAACTATGCTGCTGATGCTGCTGTGAGGTGAAGCTAAAGTCAGTAAAATTGTTTTTTGCCTGCCTCCTTGGATTTTGTTTGTAGATGGATGGATATAGGTATACACATATACCTATGTGCTTTTTCTGCTGCTCTTGATGGTCGTTGTTTTTAATTCCCTCATGAATTACCCTTTCTTCATCTCATCTCACTTTACTTCTCTCTCTCTCTCTCTCTCTCTCTCGACAGTTAGCTTGGCAGGGAGGAGAAGAGGAAAAACTGACTGCTTGCTTTATTGCTTCTATTACCACTTCTTCTTGATGAACAACAAACAGCAGCAGCAGCAGCAGGTGCGGAAGAGGATGAGGAAGAAGAAGGTGAAGATGAAAAAGACACAAAAGTTTTTAGAGAAATTAAGCGTAAAAGTACATGAGCAGAGACAAACTCGACTCAGGTAACAAAATATTATCATGGCATGACAGGTGCATACATACACACACAGTCACAGAAAAGAAATTATATTATACATCTAATCTAGGCACGTACTCATCATCACGACCATTTTGACTTTTTCAAGAAAAGCGCATAGATTATTTTTTATGGAAATGGGTGAAATCAAGCTTAAATGAATGCGGACATTTTTACGTCAACCCCTTTTACCACCTTCTAAGAATAATAAAGGAAAATAAAACCGAAAAGCTTCTCATTTGTCGTTTAAATTTTTAATGTGACCTTGATTATTATATAAAAAATGCATACTTGTATACATATTTTTTTAGGTACATTGTTTCTATTGCCGGCTCCTGTATCTCTCTCTCTACCTACCAACTGTTTGATGATAGCTAAAACGATGAAATAAAAAAAACTAAGAAAAAAATGGTTTATTTAAAAAGAAGAAGATTTTTCCCTCCCATTGTTTTATCTGCTTTACCATTGTATCTACACTAAAATAGGTAAAAAGACATTAGCACATTGTGGGAAAATGCAACCAGTTGATTTTTTGGAGTTTTTTTTGTGTATTGTGGACTCTGACTTTCTAGGTATACAATATATTCAATGAACCAATTTTGTAGAAATACACACACAAACAAGCTTACCAAACACAGACCTACTTTTTTTGGTGGCTTGGCATTGGCATAGATAAATATACTCACAAGCACACACACACACATGACTCCTCTACAATCTCTCTCACCACCATACTCTTACTACCAGCAAAAATGCTTTACTTTTTTTTCTTTGAAGGAAAAAAGGAGAAAGAATAAAAAAGGCTTTTTTGGTGTAAGAATCCGCTCCAATATGTATGTAGATATTCTATAATATATAAAGTTATATAATAATAGCAAGAGCAAAACACACACACACACACACATGGTTGACTTTTATACAGCGAGCAACACATATAATATGAAAAGCCGGTATATTTAATAGTCAATGGAGTAGTAAAATGGTGGTGGTGGTGGTAGTGATAGTGGAAAGCTCGTGTTGCTGGTTTTTTTTTTTGGTTTGCCTTTTGGTTCTTTTTCATACCAGAAGCAGCACCACACCACCAGAGAACCAAAAGAGAAACCAGCAGCAAGCATTAGCATTACAAACCAACCACCACTGACACGAGACTCAAAGAGAAAAAGCCCTCTTTCCTTTACTTATATATGTATGTATGAATAATACGTATACACATAAATACATACATTCTTATTATTATAGGTATAAAGTATTTTTTTCCTTATTGAGTGCTTGTGTGTGTGTTATATACATAATAGCAGTAGCTGCATTTTTATCCACTTCTCCGGCTTTTTTCTTCCTTCTTCTCCTTTCTTCCTTTTTTTCTTGTCATTCACCAACTTTTTTTACTACGGCGAGAGCAAAACACATGAAAAAAGCACACACACACACACAAGAAAAAATAGGCTTTCCCTTGCACTCTGATACTTGTGCAACTTTGCATGTTGATTCATACTTGTTATTTAATATGCATGTACATACATAGGTAGGTGTTTATATTACTATGCACTTGTGTGAATTTTATAAAGAATCAGCAGGAGCAAACTATCATCATCATGAATAACTTTTTCTAGTTGTTGTTACTGCGACCAGAAACATTGTGTAACTTTTGCCGTTTTGCATTGCATTTTGTTGTTGTTGCTGAGCTTTTTGCTCTTTTTAATTCTGCCTTGTGGCTATATTTAAGTAATGTTACTCCTAAAGCTTTATAAAGTTGTGGAAGAGGACATCAGAAGAAGAAGAAAAACAAGTGAAACTTTTTTTCTTCTGTTTTGTGTAGTATTTTCTGAAGGTAGGTGGTGGTGGTATGGAGTAGGTAGTTATAAAACGTTGGTTTTGTATTGATCCTTCCTGGTCTCTGGCTTGTCCTTGTTGAAGTGTCTGTTCCCTGTCTGTTTTCATCGGATAATACAACGTAAAGAGTAATTGCAAAAAGGCACATGGATGGGGGAAGAAAAGAAGAGATAGAGGGAGAGAGAATGTGTGTTGTGTGTGGATTGTAGATAGGTATTCATCTAAAATGCCTACACTACATTGCCTCGCTTGCCGCTAACTTCTTTCTTCCAGAGGCTGTTACAAGGTTTCTATGTGATGAGCATATATGGATGTATGAGTCCTTGGATTTTAATATAAAATTGTTAACATAAAGTAGTAAAGTATGTATGTATATACATTACTATTCATTCATTCATACTTCTTTCACTGAATCCAACAGCTCATGTGAGTGTGTGTGCATGCCTCTCTGTGAAGAAGAGCTGACTTGATGTTGGTGGTGGTGGTGTGCTGAAATACTCCATTCTCTCGACTATCATCATGTCATGCCATGCCCTCACAACACTTTTACTACTACTACCATTACTACTACTACTACTACTACTATTACTACAAAACTACTACGATGATGTCGACAACGAGGACGTCTTCTACAAACTACAACACAAGGCTCCACAGACTCTCTCTCTCTCACACACACACAAACACAACTCACTCACTCGACTCATTCTTCATTCATTCATTCATCTTTCAACCAGCATCAGCTTGTCGAGAAAGGAGTGAGAGTGTGTGTGTCTGTATTTTGTATGTTTGTAAATGTGCATGCATGCATGTCATGATGATGCTGCTGCTGAGGCAAAAAAAAGATACCAAAATACGGCGACGGAGAGAGATGAGATGAAAATGAAAGGAAGAAGGAGGAAACTCAACTTGTCTTCTTTCAGGGATAGGAAAAAAAGGATGATGGAAGAAATAATACATTTTTTTCCCGTCCTGATGGTGTGGGCTTCTTTACATGATGATCTGAGCAAGATTTTCTATCTGATGTGTTTAGTGAGTGAAGAATGAAAATGCGGTGATGATGGGACAGCGAACACACACACATATACATACTACGCCGTCACCACTACCACTTGTATTTTGGTGGAGAGAAGGAGGAAAAGGAAACTTCTCAGAAGGAAAGGAAAAAGGAAGGAAATTTCTCAGTCCCAAAACGGAATCAGCGATTGTCAGAGTGCTCCTAGCATTTGGTGTGGTTTCATCACATGCAAAATACGATGTATTGTCTACATTTCATGGGGCAAAAACGGATACTACATAACATGTATTTGTTTCACGTTTATTTATTTTTACGACAGGGGTGAAGTGAGACAGGTAATAATTGTAATTGTAATGATGATGATCCCTGGTCAAGTGCCAATGAGTTTATAGTGTGGCATGCTGTGTGCTGTTGTAGTAATAACAATTTTGGCAGATATTTTTCTTCTTCTTCTTTTTACCATTATTATCGGCAACTACCAAAAAAATGCTTAAGATCATGTATCATCTCTTAGTCGTCAGTATCAACATGATCCGCTTTCGTGTTACTGTATAATATGTTTTTATGGGTTTTTCAAGTAAACGCTACATAATATGCGTATGGTGTGTCTACCTGGTTTGCATGTAAAGTAGTAATCACCATCAAAAAATGGTGAGCACAGCGATAATATATACTGTATATAGTGAGCGGTTTTGTTGTTGCTTTTGCCGTCGACGTCGTCATCTTCGTCATTTTCATCTCCGCCATCATCATCATCATCCTCTTATGAAAAAGGCTGAAGAAAACAACGGAGAGGCTGTTCTTGTTTTGCCGTTTTGTTATTGCTGAAGGAGTTGAACTTGAAGATATATGAAGGGGTGAAGATTTATGGGAGATGTTGATTAACAATTTAGGATTCATTCCAAAAACAAAATTCCTTTCTTTTGCCACAATGGATTAGTATATTATATGATATGGTTGCTCATCACATGCATATTCCAACAACATGTGTAGTTGCACATCATCATATTATCAGCAGTAGTATGATGATGGTAGTGATCATAATAATAATCATAATAGTAATGATGATGATCATGGGCATGTTTTTGTGTATGTTGTGTATATATTCCTTAGTCAAGTAGGTATGTATATGTATGGTATAAAAAAAATATGAAATATGAAATGAGTTGTAGTGATGATATAATAAATTCATATAGCCACACGTACATGCATAAACCAAGATGACTTGAACGACACCATGCAATGCAATATTAGGGAATGACTATTTTTTGTACCATGAACAAGAGGTGTACATGATTTTAATGAATTTAAACAGAAAAAATTTATTTATTTATTTTATTTATTACTGCTTAGTAGTGAAATGGATTAAGCCAGAAAGACGCGAGCTTCAAACAAAGTAGTAATAGTAGTACACAGTACACCTGCTTGCATATGCATATATACATATATAAATTTCTTGTTGATCCTTGTAATTTCCCACTCTACCAAAAAAACCACCAAAGTCATGGTCACATCAGCATCATTTTCTGCTTCTTCTTTCATCTTTCATGACCACTCATCTCATTTCAATCAAGACGAAAAGAAGAGAGCCATGCCTAGCCCAATGGCCAAGAACCCGTCGATATATTATTACACTTGTGCCATCAGACATACACTCATACATAGGTATGGTATACATATCTAATTTTTTTTATACCCTACACTGCACTGTTCACAAAAACGCAGATCAGCCAGAAAACAGATTACAAAAGATGGACAGGTGAGATACGGAGGTATGATCAAGCAGCAAGCTCTCAAAAAAACTCTCAGGTATGAAGAAACATATTTCATACCAGTTTCTCTCACAAATATGTCGACTGATTTCTCAGGATTTTTATTAAAAAAACACACACACACATTCATTCAATTCGAGCATCATCATCAGCCCCTTTTTCATTTGTATAAGCGCTCGTATTTATACATTATTCCATTGGCAATTCATGATGAACGAACAAGTCATGTTGTGTGTGTGTGTGAGAGAGAGAGAGAGAGGATTACTCTTAAATATATATTTTTTTCTCTATAAAGTTTATTTTTTTACTATATAAGCAGCAGTCCAAAAAAGAGCCATCGATATATCTGTATAGAATATTATCGTGCATTTTTATTGCGTACATGTTTACATTCTTTATTACTTCGTCAGTTTTTCAACTTCATAGTTCATTGTTCATCTTGTTCGTGGTGTCGTGCGGCAGTAAGTCACTCAAAAAATGACAGATAGACACATGCATGGATATAATACGGACCAGTATCCCAGTCCTAGAGTGCATGTATTTATGTATGTATGTATGTATATAATAAGAGTTTAGTTTGAGTTGATTCGTCGTAATAATTTTTATGATTAGTGCCTATTTACATGTTATATGTGTACTATTGAATATTATTATGTTTATATGCATAAAAGAAAGGAGTTGGGGATTTTTTAAGGGAATATCATGTAAAAAAATGGAATGCGCCGGTTTTTTCCCCTCTTCAAAAAGAGATCGTGCGTGCATTTCTATCAAAATTGATTACCAGCAGTACCGCACCGTCATTCCTACAAAAATCATCTATAAAGCATAATGTGCACATAATCTACAAAAATAATCTTAATTTTCCAAAAAAAATCCATATCGCAACAAAACTTTTTTGTTTGATTTCATAACAAGATCGAAATAAAATGTAAAAATATATGTATGCTAAAAAATGAGCACTGAAATGTACTTTATATTTTTTTATAAAAATGACAGTAGAAATTAATTACATCACTAATGAAGCTAAAAATCATTTGGTTTGTTTCCTCTTTTCTTTTGTGTGTACCTACTCCTCTAAATACACAACACTTTGTCTTTTTTGTCTTCACTTCATTTTCTACCCCTTATATCTCCACTAACACTAAATACCTTTTCATTTTCTCCTCATCTCATCTCCTTCTCTTTTCCCAACTCCCAAAAAAATCCCAGCATCACTACTACTACTCTATAATACCGACCTACAATATAATGTTTAGTTAAATGCTGCTGGTGTTTCTGGTACAAATTCCCTAATGTTTTTGTGCATACCACATCACCGCCAACTTTACTATCACACCCACCATCAACTTCCACAGAGTACAAACAACTACCCCGCCAACCAACCATGCAACTCAGCTAAACTCAACGAGCAATTCTCTTCGTCATCCACACGACCCTCCATTCCATTCCTCCTCTCTTCCTCCGTCGCTGTCGACACACACCAGCTCACACGCTAGCAAGCTATGTATATATATATATCCTTGAACATATCTTTCTACTTATATAAGTATATAGTATGAAACAGCAGACAAAAGCAAGTCTGCTGATTTCTGGCAAGCAGGAAGAAGAAGAAGAAGACCTCATCTCATCCTCTGGCCATTTTCATGCGAAGAAAGCATAACAGCATGATGCATGCACACAAGTCTTCTTTTTTTCTCAACTCGTCATTAAAAGTCGGGTGTGTAATTTTTACGTAGGAGAAAAGTAACAAAAACATGCATTTTGTCTGTATTGAAAGTGCATTGTATAGCCTTTCTCCGTTTTTTCACAACTTCCTATATATGTCCTTCTCTATGTGCATATGTGCAGTAGTCGTAGTACTTATCTGGCTTTTTTCAACAAATTCAAGAGAAATGTATACATGCCTGCGTGTCTGCACTGCATGCATCCGCAATGCAATTTTCATTTTCTGCTGGTAAAATGTCGCGGTGGAGGTGGAACTAGTGGTGGTGGTAGTGGTGGTGTGTCGCCCGTGCTACTGCTGCAGTGCAACCGATACGATTTTGCGATACAAGTTTTTGGAGTGTGCCGTGTGCCATGCCATGTATCTGAAGACAGATGGACAGACAACGACGGACTCTTGAAGAATGAATGGGAACAAGTTAAGTAAATTCAAAGAAAAAAACAAAAGTAAAGTTATGCGTCACATTGAGAGTTAGATTCATTTATATATACATATATATCTATATATGTGTTCTTGTAGGTCTAGTCATAAGCTCATATAAACTTTTTTTTATATGGAAATTGCATATTATCTTTTATGTGTCTTGTGCGATAGCAAAACTATATTTTATGTTATGTTTCTTTTTGTACTTTACCAGAATTTTTTTTTCTTTTTTTTTCTCACTGATTGTGAGTTCAAGCAGTCAGGCACACACACACACATACACATCACATCACCAAAATAATAAGAAGGAAAAGAAAGAAAAAAGACGAAAAGGAGACTAGCACTGCTGCAATGCATATCTCTCTCTCTCTTGAAGTCAGAGTAGTTATTGCCATAAAGTAAAAAATATGTATTGCTGGTTGTGTGCTTGCTTGTATGTGTGCTGCCTTTTACTTTTAAGAGTGAAGTCAGTAAACGAAGAGTTACGTACGTCCGCCGTGTAGTAGTAGTAGTAATAATACACACGGCGGATATATAAAATAATATTATGTAGTTATATATTAAAAACTTCTTCTTGTTCTCTTCTTCTACGTAACGAAGAAGAAGAAGAGTGAAGTGAAGGAAGAAGAAGAAGAAGAAGAAGAAGAGAAGTACAAAGTACTACGTATATAATAATAATAATAATATGTGCTTGCTTGGCTGCTGTTGAAGAGAAGAAAAAAAGGAACCTCGAGAATTTATCGTTAGTTCGGCGTGATTCGTGATGGCAATAAATCGTCACGGCAAAGCATTTTTGTGAGAGATTTGTAGCCCAAGCCCTCCCCTCAGATGCGGACTTTTGAGATTTATGTTTGACAAGTGACATTCTCTAGTCCCCCCCACTAAAACCAAACCAGCAAAAGAAGACGAAGAAGAGAAGAACAAGAAGAAAAGAGTGAGTGGTGAGCCAAGGAGAGAGAGAGAGAGAGAGAGAGAAGGAAAAGAAAGAAAAGAGAACACATAACGAAAAAAATATCAAGCAAAGCAATATCATCATCTCTCTCTCTCTCTCAGCTTTTTATATATATCTTTTTCTTTGCTGCCGACTTTTAGTTAGTTACTTAAAAAAAGAAAGATGAAAAAGTATAAAGCACACACAGGCACACACACACACACATCAAGTACATGAGATGAGAGAGAAATAAAGCAAAAAGGAGGCAAAAGCACACGTAAGAAGAAGAAGAAGTAAAATAGCACAGGAGAAAAAGCACGGACCAACCTATATATTATTATTATTATTATTATTATTATTCTTATATATTGTATGCTATCATCGTCATCATCATTGCCACCACCACTGCCACAATGTTCTTCTCATCATCAACAGCAGCCAGCACACACACATATATATATATATATACATGCTCTTCATCTAGAATCATCATCAACATCATTATCATCCATATCATAACCAAAACTACCTAAATAAGAATCACTGAAATACCTTTTGGTTTTAATATCAGTAGAGTGCCCACCTCCTACATACAATAATAATAATAATAATAACTTCTTTGAAGTGATAATAATAATAATAAGCGTAATGAGTTTCAGCATGCATCCTATATGTATATAATTATATATTATAATACAGAGGAAGAAAGAATTGCAATCGTGTGTAGATATTTTATATATACGCACACACCCCCTTTGCAACACGCATTCATAAGTGTAAAACCCGACTCGTACCATCCTGATCCACAACAGCGTTTTATTACGATAAAACACTAATTTTTTGGTTCATTTTCTACAAAATGTTCTGTCTATCTCATCCCAAAAAGGCTCAAGTTTTAACTGTTCTAATTTGAAAATTCAGTTTACAAATTAGCATGCA
Source organism: Zhuqinia jingwanae (assembly GCA_027744095.1). NCBI lineage: Eukaryota > Metazoa > Arthropoda > Collembola > Entomobryomorpha > Paronellidae > Zhuqinia > Zhuqinia jingwanae. Next base: position 23,572 of record JAHZNC010001852.1, on the reverse strand, counting down.
ACATCTTTTTTCGTTCCCTCCGCAGCTTCAACATTTAAATGTGCCAGAGAATTACATGATGATTGATAACATTAGCGACCTAAAACTTAGAATAATTGTAAGTGAAAAAGGAAATGGTTAGCGGTGTGAAAATACTGCTACAAAATTGGTGCATTTATTGGTACGTTAAATTTTGCATTTAAATATTTATGGGATGGCTTTAGTAGATGAGCAAGCTTAAAATAAATAAGCCAGCGTATATTTATGTTTTTGTTTTGTTCAACGCGCGATTTCATATATTACGATTTTATTTTATTTTAATAATCACATGATCATGTCAATAATGAAATATAGTGCAGAAAAAAAAACAATAAGTTTTGCAAAGTATTTTTTGGGCTCTCCGCTGCGTTGCGTGTGTTAGTCATCTTGGTATACATGGTTTTTGTTTTGTTACAATACTTTGTACTAATTTTTATGGGTTTGGTTATTTGAATGATGATCATAATGACCGGGATAGTGACTTTGACTACGTGGTGTAGTGTACAAACTCATCAATTTCTCTTGTGTTGTTGGATGACCACTCACTTAAAACTTGATCATCTTAATCATCGTCATGATCATTGCGCGGTCATCATATCAACATGATCAATATGTAGTAATTTTTCTGGGAGATCATTTTTTATTTTCACAATCAACATTGCAATGGACACTTGAAATTTTTTTTTGAATGTACTTAAAAAATTCTTTTTTTAATTTGCTTCAAGAGAGTTTGAGTGTGTGTGTGTGTGTGTCGAATCAGCACAAAAAAAGAAAACCTATAAATTTACATGACCATGCAATGCACAGACACACACAAAACAACTTGATACGGAGCGACGCGACCGACCATCCCATTATTCTGGTTTTGGATTTATTTATTTATTTACGACTGATGATGATGAGGATGATCATCATCATGAAAATGATGTACTTTACTTACGTGAGAAGGTGTATCTATCATAAATACATTAAGAGAAAAATAATATATATATATATATTTTATGTACATATATATTGTATGATTTTTTTCATAAGAGAAAAAATGGCTAATAATGATGAGAACGACGAATAACGACGAAAAAAATAAGCTTATGAAGAAAAAAAAATTGGTGGAATGAAATGAAACGAAACCACGCTATCAAAAAATTGACTGACCATTCATCAATCGAATGAGTGTATGTGCATGTGTGTGTGTGTATGAGTGCTGTTGTTGTTGGGTTTGTTCATTGTTTGCTATGATATGTGTGTTGTTTGTGTCTACTACCTTTATACTAATTAATATCGGATTCTGGTCGCTCACTCGACCACGAAAAAGAAATACAAGTCTCACGGAGCCACTGTATATCATCATCCTTGCCTGCCTCTGCCATCAAGCCAAGAAGACACTCGAAGAATTAAGAGAGAGAGAGAGAGAGAAAATGATGGTGGTGATGATGATGCTTTGCTTTGGTTGTTCGTGAAGGCATGGCATATGGGAGCAGTGAGCCGTGTCGTAATAATTTTTCTGAAAGAGAGAGAGATGACTTGAAGTGAAGATGAAGAAGAAAAAAATTCCAAATCCGTCATAAATATATCTTTCTCTCTCTCTCTCTCTTACTTCTTATTTAAGACGAAAAAAGGTTGAAAACTATACACTTTATACTCAGAAGAGAAACACATCACCACACATTCACATAATGTAGCATCTCTCTCTCTCTCGCGGTTATTATTATTGCTAGTTACCACCTCCCCCTCCATAATGCATCAACATCTACAAAATGATTTAATACACACATAACCAAGAAGAAAACAACAATCACCATCGTCATCAACATCATCATCCCATTTTTTTCCCCAACATTTTTGCTTTCCATCCAACAAACCAGCCAATATGCATAAATAACTCTTTTCTCATTTTCCTTGTCTCCCTGCCTCTTTTCGATGAATTTTTAGTGGCTAAAAAAATATATATATACATACACACACATACACTTTTCATCCTCTTCTTCTTTATGAAATACATAAATACGTGGTAGTAGGCTACTGACTGTCAGTTACCCTTTATAAAAAATAGTTGAGATCGATGGATATTTAAACAAATGGGTTTGTTACTGAAAACTAACCATGAGATTTGAGGTTAAAAGAAAAAGACAACATCAGAGTAGAAGATGGCAGTCTGAGTTTCAGGGTACAAAAAAAATTAAGTTGACAATGTAAAATATATTTAATACGTACATACATCCTTCTGTCCTCTTTTACTCATCCACATCACACATACACAAGATGATCATGATGATGATCAGCACGATGATGAAGATGATGTGTTATTGCAACCAGCTGTCACAAAAAAAAACTTTTAACCAAGAGGACAACACGTACTTGTACACATATTTTTAAAAAGAGTATAGAGTAAATGAATGGAAATGTATTGTGAAAAAAAAACGAACGAGTTTAAAATATTTTATGCAAGATATATATATAATATACATGCATACATAAATATACATAAATAAAGTAGGTAATATATATTTTTTGTTGTAAATGGTTTAGGTACAGCACAAGTCTACAAAGATAAGAGCAGCTGGATGAATGTCAAAAGCAAAGAAAATGGAGAGAGAGAGAGAGCAGAGCGGGAGACGAGATGGAAGAAGGTAATTTTTGGTCGTCACTCTTCTCCTCTCAAGTCGGTTTGGTTGGAGAGGAGTCTCGTCGGATGTGAAATGTGGCTATAAATTGACTGATTTATTTCGTCTTTTTCCAAAGAAAAATGATACATATTTACCTCAAACAATATAGCAAGCAACAACAACACACAAAAAAAGTGACTTGACGTGATGTGTTGCTCTATGTGTTTCCTTTTTGTGTGTGAACGTGAACGAGCAGAGCAACTCCAACTAACTCCTCTCTCTCTCTCTCTCTCTACTTTGTGAAAATTCGTTTGCATAAACATTCTCTACCACTACAACTGCTGCTGCTGCTGCTTCTACTTGTAGTAGTACTCTATGCTGATTAGCTTTGCTACAAATACAAAGAAAGAGCACAAGAAAAAACCGCACACCTACGTGAGACACACATACACTTGTACATATACACAAACAATAAGCCATGCATATGCTCTCTCTCTCTCTCTTGGCTGGACTAAAAGTTGACTGACATGAAGGAGAGGAGAACAAGTCAGTGGTAAAAAATGCACCATATTTTATCCAGACTTCACTCACTTTTTGAGTGAATTATTGTACTAGGGCAAACAGTAAAGTGCAGGACAAGAAAATGAGATGAAGTCGAGTCGGTGCTGTGTGCGGTGATGGTGTTATCGTGGTAATATTGCGTGGTACATGTTTTTATTATTATTATTGAATAGCAACTTTGTTTGGTAAAGTACCTTCTACTATTATAACATTTTTTTAAATATATATTTCTTCAAGAGGAGAGATGTGAATCAAGTAGAAAGACCGCATTTTTATAATAGACATGTATGCTAATAATGTTGCACTACATACAATAGCCAACATTACATATATGTACACTCATATGATACTGAATGGGTATGTGTTTCAAGTATAAAATATAAGTGATGATGATAATATATCCAAATTGTATCATATTATGTCATCCCGTGTTTGAGTCAGTGTAAAAACCGTATCATTAGATTGATCCTGTCCTATGATCATCATCGTCATCATCCTAATTTTTCTTTCCATCAAAAGTGTAGGGAAAATATTGTGTGGAAACCAAGAGATAGGAAAAAGGGGGATATATATATTCACATAATAATAACCACCATTGAGAGAAAACAAAAAAAACGGGGACAGAAAGGCAAGTATGTAACTAATGGAGCCTCGTCATCATACCATACACTTATTAAGCTATTTTAATACATGTAAAACATAACACATTACGTAAGTAATATATATATACAAAATGTAAAGGGGATGATGATGATGATGATGATGAAAGAATGAGAAATCGAGTATACAAAATAGTGACAAAAAAGGACAAAAAAATATATTACAAAGTGGAGAGATGAGAATGATTGTGATAATAAAAGCAGAAGCTGTGTTGCTTACAACCTACTATATTTTTTTAACTTGCTGGCCCTTTTGTAATTGTGCCTGAAGCAATGCACCGGATGATGATGGTGATGATGATCAGCACAAGAATTGTACAAATGTTCATAAGACAAAGATATGACAATGACTGGGCAGATGAGACAGAGAAAAAATATTGAGGGACACAAGTAAATGTATTGGAGTTATTATTCTCATTGCGTTGCGTAGGGTTTTGTTAAGGAGGAAGGATGATGAAACGAGAAAGGGAGTGAGTGAGTGAATGAGTGACGGCCACTACTGGCACTGCCACACCATCACCTTTATGACGCGTTGTTGATTGACAAAAGGGAATCATCTTCTTCTTCTTCTTTTGCCTTTTGAATCTGCTTCTCAGTCTCAACACGACGACAAAAGACGTCGTCGAAGACACGATCACCATTTTTTCTCTTTTATTTATTCTGCTGGCTGTGTAGTATATGCATGTATACATAAATGTGTATTATTTTCATCCAGTATAAAAAATGTAATGCAATCATAGTTATTACATGTAATCCTTCTAGTTTTGGTTTTTTCCATTTTCTTCAATACTTTTTGGCTGAAGTGAAGACAGAGAGTTGGATTGACATGGCAGTGTGAGAGAGTCAAGTGAGTGAAGCATGTCGAAATAAATAAAAAGACCGTCATATACATAAATCCGAGAATAGATTGTATATATATGACTTACTCCACTCCACGCACACGTATACTTATAATGGTTGTATATTATGATTACTACTACCAATACCAACGTCACCATCCTTCTCTCATCGACAAGTCAAACTTGCTCACGAAATGACAATGACAATAACTGCATCTATCAAAAAATATATTATATGGATGGCACTAGCATGACATGGTTGAATACATGTACATCCTACACATACCTAATATTAAGTATATATTTTACTGCCATCCAAATAACCGATCATCCGAGCAAGCGTCAAAAAATAAAAGTCTCCAGAAGAAGAAGAAGAAGAAGAACACAGATCACATCACATCTCATCTCTTTTTCTTCATCATCTCCTTCTTTTCTTCATCTCTTATTTTTATGTATGTATATATATTTCTCCCTTCTCTCATCTCACCAGGCAGGCACACACAGTCATGTTTGACGAAAGTGACTGACTAGTGATTTGTGGGTGATGGAATGAAAGAAGGAGGAGAAGGAAGAAGAAGAGGCATATATACCATCATCATCCCAAAAAATGCATGCCTATCAGTCTTACGTATTTTAAATGTCTGTCTGTCTGTAGACCTCGCAGTGCAGTATTTATAGTGTACCTATCTATCTATCTATCTCCACCGTCAGACTCAGAAACGAAAGAGAGAGAGAGAGTGAGAGAGAGAGAAAAAACAACTCGAAAATGGTTTGGTGATATTTATTGTGAAAGGGTTGTTGAAGATAAAGAAAATATACTGAGCTTTGCTTTTTGGCATGACATGATTATTGCTGCACGAACACAACGTGTGTTACCTATTTCACGATAGAAAAAAAGCTACATATATAAATATATATTTGTGTGTACGTTTATTATGTACCTATTTATATATCCCCATTTGCCATTATCAGCAGTTTAAGCGTATTCCTATGTATATTTCTATATACTCCCTACTACAACCACCTAAAATATATTTATTACGCCGTTTTCTAGCCGTAAGTCTAATAGGACATAATGTGAAGGCAGCACAGTTTACTACCATTGATACATATGTAAGTATGAATACATTTAAAATATAAAAAAAAGGTATTGCCTTTCCAGTTTCAGATCAAATCAAATGAATTGAGAGGTACCAGCTGGAATGCATGCATACTGGAAAACTGGTACTCCCTCTTTTTTTAATACTTGTTTGGCGATATATTGGTTCATGACGATAAATGTGTATACACTGATGTGATGATCATCATCATGATGATGACCATATTCCAGCTAACTGCACGTGAGGAAAAAAACTTTTTTCAAAAAAAAAAGTGGAAAATGTTGTACAGAGAGGGAGAAAAAAACACAAACTATTAGCACAGTTAGTCTTCTCTTCCAGCTAATATTAAAATACACACATAATAGTAGTTAGCGTTAAAAAAAGTAAGGTTATCCTCCACCTCCTCCTCCTTCCCCAGAAAAAAACGTTGGCTTCACAAAAAATATATGTTTTATATGAGTTGCAGTTGGTTTTTAGTGGTAGGTACAAAACATACTAACTTATACACACACACACATACAAGTAGAATAACAGCAGAGCAGAGAGAAGGTTTTTGAAGAGAGCGTATATATTTTGCTGGTGTGTGTGTGTGTATGGTTTTTAGGTTGCTTTTGCTGCTGCTACTACTACTCCTGCTCTTGTGTGAGAGCAGAGGAGAGAGAGAGAGAACAGAGAATGTGGAGAAAAGCCATCAAAGCTGTCACATAATTCACCGGGTTTTGAGTCTGCGATTCATCACGGGGCGACTCTCTCTCTTCACAAGAAGGCATCAAACGCTTCCAAAATATATAATTCTTACCGTTTCTGACAACCCAAATGGCCCTGCTCTTTTTATATATATCTTTCAAAAAGCAAGCAAAAGGCAGTTAGTAATAGGCGAGAGAGAGAACAGAAAAAAGTTTACCACTTCTATATATGCATTTATATTATTATAATATAAAAACTATACACACACACAAAAAAAAACTACAAAACTCTTCTGGCAGCAGTACCACACCACTACCACCACACCAACATTGCCATCACCATTGCTTTTTTGTCTATCCATCCGCTTTTTTATATATCAAAATACACACATTATTATTATACATATTTTCTTTTCTTTCCAAATTGCTTTTAGTATTTCTATATACATAGTGAATGTCGGGACCAGGCGGGTTATTATTGCATATGGCCATCAAACCTCCGCCATCCGCCATGTCTATAATATATCCTCAGGAGGGAGGAGGGGGGTGCCCCGGCGTGACTGTAAATTATATCTTAATGTATGGATACCAGAGAAGAGAGAAGAGAAAAAAAGAGTCCTATATGTGAGCAGTTGTACAAGCAAAATGCAATGCAACTTTACTCTCATCTCAGCATCAACTATTATAGCCACTCGACTAAAAAAACTATGTATGACTACAACTAACTGTTGTAAATATTACTATACTACCATTACCCACATTAAAGATGATCATGATCATGATGAAGAAGAAGCTGAAGAGACTGAAGCAGATGAAGAAAGGGGATATTACCATTACTATTATTATTATTACTACTACCGCCGCACCATCATCACTAGTTTGCTACTTGAGCACAGGAAGATGAAGAATCTTAAGAAAGATGCAAAAGGGAAAAAATATATTATTGTTCAAGAAGAGAACAAGTAAAAGAAAAGGAGGAGGAAAAAAATAGAAAGAAAATGCCTGGAAATGAGTCGGCAGAGTAATAATATCATTTCTATAATTCTTTTTGAAAAACTGTTACTAAAAGTATGTGACTGACTGTGATGGAATACTAAAAGCGTCATCAAGTAAAAAAATAAGAAGGAAAAAGAATATTATTATTATTATTATTATAACCTTTTCCACAGAATAAAAAAGCTTTCATGAAGGTATATTTAGGTACATACGCTTGGTTGAAAATTAAAAAGAAACAATAGATAAAAAATGTAGGTATGTATATAAAAAAGATCATCAAGAAAAAAAGTAAAGTAATAACTGTTTCATATATAAATAGTATATTGTATAGTTGTATACAGGTGTATGACCATATATATAATATTATGCACACCACCACCTCTGCTGCTTGTGCTCCTTGTCGTATTTAATGAAGTCCTCATCACATCACCCACACCAGCGGTGAGAGAAGAAGAAGAAGAAGAAGCTTCTCTGTTTTGTTGTTTGATATTATTACAATGTTGTTGTACATGATGATCATGATGGTGATATTTAGGTTTCGCTCCTCACTCCTCCAACAGCAACAACAACAAAAAAACTCAACAACACAAACAAGTGAGCAGGAGAGTACGACAGAGAGAGAGAGAGAGCTTTAGCCGTTTACGATTACTTAAAATGCCCATTACACTCCACTTGTCTTAATATTAAAGCGGTGCTGCTGTTACTTGTACAGCTATATGTAGTAGCTCATGAGCTCAAGAAGCCAGTTTTTTTTTCTTGTGAAAAAGGAGTGAGTAGCTTGATATGATACTTAAGAAGAAGAAGAAGAAAACTACATGGACTTTATACTTCTTTTATTTTATTTTTTTCACTGCAAACGGGTAATCCTGCGCTGCCAACACATTATAACATGAAGGGTTATAGAAGGAGCAAGAACAGTGATGATGATGATCATGATGATGGTGTTGGTTGTTAGTAGTAATAAGCAATGCGTCATAATATCAAGGAGACGGCAAACGAGTGAGAGAGAGAGGAGAGGAGACGTGATATTGTGTCAAATTACTTGCATGTAATTTATTATCAACATTAGTTTGCATGTAAGTAATCCATAATAATAATGGTCGGCAGGTGGGTGGAATGTTACTCTTTCTGCTCATAACGAAAATCAGCCATGTATACCTATAAATATATATACCTAATGTGCCTAATACCGATATACTTAGCAAAAAGAAGAGGAAGAAACGACGACGACAACTACATAGCACCAACATTTTTACTGGCATTTCAAATGGGAATGTGACGATGTCGACGAGTTTACAACACGACACGACATATCACTGCAGCAGCAGCAGTACAAAGTATGTTGTATATAAATGTGTTATAGATGGATGGATGGAGATGAATAATCATAATAATAATATTTTTTATGAAAACGCATAAAACATTATATATTTTTTCAGCTAATTTATACATTTTTATACTTGTACATTTTTTTTGTATGTGTGGATAGTTTAAAAAAGGTAAGTATTTTTATATGTGATTATTCGTCACAGAAAAAATAATATAATTTTTTATGCTTTAATTCCATATAAAAAAAGAATAGTAGTGTTGTACTATTATAGTTGGCTTCGAATCGAGTTTTTTTTTCTTCTCTGACTTGAGAGTTTTTTGGCTCTGTTGTCTGGATGGACTGCTGATGGATGGCCGGGGTGGGGTTTTGCCCATTATTATTGCGTCATGCAGGAGCAATAATATTCATCATGCATGAGTTTCCCTGTAATTTTTTTTATTGTGATCACCACCACCACCACCAGAGAAAGAAGCAGCCACACAGCCAAGCAAGAAAATGGTAATAATAATAATAATAAGCCTAATATACTACTTTGATTTTACAAATACTTATGAAATAAATATACAAAATACATGACATTAATATACATACATATTGTATAATGAATATAATATATCATTTTTTTTTGTATAGCGAGAACTTTTGTTAATTTCTCCTACGCTGAGAAAAAGACTCATTTTCCAAAACTAGTCTTATGGCGCTAGGGACTTGTGGGTATATTGTGTATGTGTATGTGTAGTAATGATAATTCACACACAGGACAAAACTGTAATGTATCATAAATGATGATGATGATGAAAAAAAAATTTTTGACTGTGACGATGCAGAGGAGGATGATGATGATGATGGTATAGTGGCTTCTCTCATTTGGCAACGTGTCTAATGGCTTTGCTAAGTTTTTAGAGTTTGGGTATAATAATAATAATAAAATATATATAATATTTTTTGATGGATTCCTAGAAAAAAAATATTCTTTTCATCATATCATATGAAAAGAAGCAGAGAGCGCATAGTAGAAAACAGAAAAAGAGAGGGATGTGGAATGGAGAGAGAGAGAGAGGAAGCTCAAGCTCATGAGTTGTTGCTTATATATGACATGGCCAAGTGTCAAGCCACGTATAATAACCATGATTTGTGATTATGATTAGTAGTAATATTGATAATCATCATTTATATTATTATTTTTGTACACTCATAAATCCCCGCACACACGACATTCACATTTCTTGGCTCGTTTGATAATGGCTGGAATGGAAAGGACAGTCATTCTTTTGATTTACTGAAGTTGGTTTTTTTTGTCAGTAGCAGCAGCAGCAGTGGTAGTAGTAGCAGCATTTTCTCTTGTAGTAGTATAGTATATAGTCGCACAGTGGATGGAAGAGTAGTCAACTCTCAACTCAACTCGTCGTATAATATGACTTTTTTACTCCCTTCTTCTAGTACAACAAATAGAATAAAAATGTTATATATATGAAGAGCCGAAGAGCCCGGTACCACCCGCCTCTTTTCTTATAAAAATATGATGTGTGTATTATTATTATTATACCTATGTATATATATGTGTGCTCATGATATGCAAGAGAGAGAGAGAGAGAGTGTGTATGTGTGTGTGTTTATATATCCCGGTTTTTTCTTCTTCTTTTTGGGATAAGAAGCAGATCCGAAAAATCTGACAGCAAAATGTAAAAAGTAAAAAAGAAGGATGTGACATTAGCGCCGCGTACACATATTACATTACTACATTAACGTTAATGCTCCTTTTGCGCTTTATTCTTAGAGAAGGATAGACAACACACACACACAGTCATGCAGGTTGTTAGCCATAATAATAATAAAAAAATATGTATGTATATCCACAAAAAAAAGAAGTGTATATGGGAATGTGTAGTATTATTTTTTATGGGAAACAGGCAAAAAAAGAAAAACGGACGACACTGGTGCTGTTACTAGAACAGAAGTGTACTAGTTTTTTTTCTGGTATAAAGGAAGAAAAAAACTCTTCAAGAAGAGAGAGAGAAAGGAGAGCGAAAGAGACGAAGACGAAGAAGGAGGAAAAAAGACATAGATCAGTTTGAGCTTGACTTTTGGAATCTAAATTCCATCCTGTGATGACAAAGATGTATGATTATTACACGTAATATTGACGATAAAAAGGGGTTCAAAGCTCACATATTCTTATTATTAAGATATTTTTAAGGAGAAATGGTGATGGTTGGTGGTGGTGGTGGTATTATGTACGTCTGCCTTTCAACTAAGTAAAGTATAAGTGTACAAAATATTTCACGAAGAGTAAAAAAGGATGAACGACAAGTTTTAATGGCTTGCTGCTATTATTATTACTACTGCTCTTGCTGTACCATCATATCATCACCACCGCCACTACTACTACCACCACCACCGCCACTACTACTACCACCACCACCGCCACTAAAAAACTGTATACCAAGTAGTAGTAGTAGTACTAGTAGTAATAGTAATAGAGAAGAAGAACAACAACCAGAAAATTTTTGAAAGTTGACGACTCTTTTTTTTCAATGATGGCAAGCAATGATCATCACGATGATGATGATCTGGATGGATGGCAAAGGATAGACAGAAAAAAAAGAATTAGAATAGATGACGACAAGTTCATCGGAGAATTAAAAAAAAAGTGGAGCGTGGTATATATATATATGTATATTTTTTAATATTATGATGTTGTGTATGTAAATGTAAAGCACATTAATGTTGTTGTTGTTGTTGCTGCTCTGCATCTTCATCTCTCTATTCTATTTAAGCAAAATGCCATGTCGTCGTAACCATTAAAACACCCATATTATATTATTATGCAGAATAGAGGAGGATTAGGAGGGCACATTAGATGTACATGACACATTATAGCCTCTATTTATTACATGATGCCATCATAGCAATACAAAAGGGAGCATCATCATCAAACATCATGAAAAGTTTACCAGTCAAATTGTAACCCCTCAAAATAAACCGCACACACAACATTTTGTTTTTTGGGATGTGTCTATCCGTATTAAAACCTATCCGTCAGTCGTCACAAAGTCATTCAACGTCAAAATCATCCGTCGACGCGACACAATAATAAAAACAATTATAACGACATTGCTTGGCACATTGGCATAATAATAATAATAATAATCGTAACTTCATTGGTACTTTTTAAAAATGTGAAACTAATTCTAACTTAAAAGCCTGCGTCTTGTCGTGTATGTCTCATTTCTATTCCAGTTTGTTTGAAGTTTTGAAGGAAAAGAAAAAAATGGAGCAGGAGCAAAGAGAGAGAGAGAGAGCGGAAATGAGTGGGCATAATAATATAACATAACATATTATTTTGAAAAGTAAAAACTATGTATAGAGACGATTAAAACTGACTGACTGACTGAGTGGCTGACTGATGTATGAAGAATAATAAAAAAAGACAAGATTCGCTTGACGAAAGAGAAAATATTCTGTATGTGTGAGGAGTGAAGAGATGGTATATGGGTTGGCTGCTTGCTTGCTTCTTTTCTTCCTCTTTGGACTGATGATCATGACGGCTATATAATATGCGTCTTTAAAAAAATCCGTAAAAGTCATTTGAGAAATATATATAAGCTGTGTGTGTATGTTTTTGTATGTATTTAGTACTCAAGAGCATCCCTAGAATGCATGCAGTGATGAGGAGAGAAATGCCAGGATGCCAGGGAGCATTGAATGAGTGACTGGCTTCATTGCAGATATTTTCTTCTTCTTTTTTTCTCTCACTGTGCTCTCTTCAGTGACTAGTGACAACACAAGGCACTTGTGTGTCACCATTTTCCCTGTATCTCTTTTTTCTCTTTAGTCTTCTTGATCGTCCGACAAATATAAACGGTCGACTGACTGACTGAAAGCTTTGCTCACTATTTGCTCACACAAGAAATCAACAAACATCAACAAAAATAAGATGGGAATAAATAACACAAGTGATCCATTTCTTTCTCTCTCTCTCGCTCTCACTCATGTTTGTTGAGTTGACTTGACTCGACATTCATGTGACGGTATAAAAAGGACTGATGTCTTTTTGCGCTTAGAGAGAGAGAGAGAGAGAGAGAGAGAGCTGCTGTGTGTCGTTTTAATATCTAAAACGCAATAAGAAAATGAGTGTAGAATATATTTTTTTAAAGAAGAAAGACAAGAGGAAAACGATTCCATGATGATGCTATTGCACCGTTCGTTGATTTTGATTGACTGGCTTGGCTGCTCCCACTACACACATCACACTCTCTCAGCAGAAAGAAAACGATGGATGACATGAAATGGTGATGCTAGTAGCAGTAGTAGCACACATAGTAGTAATAGTACTAGTGGCACTAATATTAAAAATACTTTTTTTTTGATTCTCTTGACTTCATTTCATTTCACGATGGCTAAGTATTAACTATCTTGAAAACGAAGAAAGCACACACATATCATGTCAGAATAAATATATTATATAAAATGTGACTGTGTGTGTGTATCATCGTCATCAAGCTAAAAGTGAAGCAATGCATCAACATGACAAGCAAGAGAAAAAAAGGATCCCATCTCAGAGCAGATGAAACTATTTTGTTTGCTTTTATACTATATACTATGCTCTCATCATTTAATGAAGATGCTCTCCTGGTTATCTTGTTGTTTCTCTTTCCGTTCAGTTGGAAGAAATCTATTATTGCCAAAATGAACTACATTCAGTCATACACATATGCACACTTACACACACACACACTTGCAAGAAGGTCTTTCATGTTTTTTTTTCTTAAAAAAATCATTTTTATTACCGAAAAATCGAGTCAACCCATCATCAGTTTATCATTCTCAAACTCAAAAAGATATTGGCTTCATCATCAACATGAGCAGCAGCCCAACAATAAATACACAACATCATGTTGCTTTTTGTCAAAAAATTATTTTAGCACCAACAACACAACACACACACCCATATCCCAGCAGAATAGAAAAAAAAATATATCAAGGCGACAACAACAAATATCCTTCAGTATATTTTATATCTCTCAAGCTCTCCGCAATAATTCTCTTGAAGTAGCCAAAAACATCAAAATAAAGACACAATAATGATAATAATGGGAGTAATAATAATAACACGGATAATAGCAATTTTTTTCTTGGTGACATGGCATGGTTATACAAGAAGGCGACAAATGATGATATGGCCGTAGTATATGTAGACGAGAAAAAATATAGTAATCCAATTTTTAAGAAGCAAAATTAAAAAAAAAAGATGGACGGACGCACACACATTTTGTCACTTTCCTTTCTTTTCCTTAGTCTTCTTCTGTTCTTGTCAGCCAACTTAAAAAAAGGAAATAGCAGAGAATGCATTTTGAAGAGGAAGATAAGCGTATCATAATCATCAGCATGATCATTTACTTGAGTGGGCATGTATAATAAAGTAGTTGGATATATAGTATGCAAGCAGGAAAATAAAATAAGAAAATTGAAGCAAACGTATGAAAAGAGGAAAATGTGTGTATACTACATCAGCTCATCATCCATCCCTTAAAAAGATCAGCAAACCATCACATCAGTCACCTCTCCATTTTCCATAAGACACACAAGCGTCAACTCAGTTTGAAATATAATTCGCACCACATGTCAGCTATTAATCTGCTCCTTTCAAACTTCCTTTCTCTGTGTACACTAAACACTCACACACATACCCGTGTACAACATTACATTACATATATACATACATAATATTATGCATGCCTACACACAAACATCAGCAGCAGCAGAAGAGCAGAGCTGAAAACACGCCGGTTTTTTTGGTGATGGTGAGAAATATTTTTCAAAGTTTATTTTAAGAATCAGATTGATGTCTTTTGAGCTTTTAGGTTTCTTCGTCCTTCTTTTACCACCGCGCATATAATATTCATATTAGTTCATTGCTTATAAACCAAGTAGTAGCTCATGTCGTCGTGGTAAAAACGTGTCCCCTGTGTTTTTAACATGTCTTCTTCCTCTTTAACTGGCAATAAAAACTAAAGTATGTATATATACACACATGTGGGTATATACATTACATCCTTAGCAGAAAAATCTCATATGTGTATTTTTTTTTGATGATGATTATGACGACAACTCAAAGACGACGAGAAAATAAAAATGCATATACATAGTTAAAGATATATGTGGTATTTGTATGTATTTATAATTTATAAGTGTACATAAAAATATTAGTACAGTAGAGCAAAGAAAGTGTCGCATCTTGTCGCTTGTAATAACTATTTGACTGACTGAGAAAATGCATGGCAGACATTTGTTTGGTAATAAAAATTATATATAATATCTAAATATGTGAGAAGCTAAAATAAGTACACAAGTACGTATATGTATACAAAAACTATATTATTACTATGCTTTTTAACTTTTGCGTGCATTTTTCTTCTTCACGGTTTTTTTTTTGATTTGAAGGAATTTTTCACCGGTAGAAATTGGTTGATGGTGCTTTTGCTGCTTTGGCGCTCAATAACAATAAGTGTATTCTATATATATATATATTAATAAACATGGGTATATATTTATATATAGGAAAAAAGGCAACAAGCAGGTTTCCTTGTTATTTCCTCTTGACTGACTGACAGAGTGAGTGTGTGAGTGTGTTTGTGTTGTTGTTGCTGTTTGCTTACCTCACAGCCCTCTCACATTCACAATCACACAATGCCTTTTGCACGGTGCGTGGCTTTTTGGCTTTCGCTTGTCGACTAACTACTGTTGAACTATGAGCACATGAAGAAAAAAAATGAAAGGAAAAGTCTTTTGAGCTTTCGTTTCGTGTCTTGTGTTTAGCTCAAAAGCATTCCACAAGTTTTTTTTCCATGGATTGTATCCGAAAAGATGGAATAATATAAGCAAAAAAATATGGATACATGTAGGATGCATGTATGTGTGTATGTTTATATGATTGTGTGTAAGCCACCTCCACGAGACTCTGAACTACTGCTAACAGAGTGTATCATATGTAAATTCTAAATGCTTTTCCTGTTGACATGACAAGAAGGAAAAAAGGAGTAGTTGTATGAGTGTGTGTGTGTGTGTAGGAGTGAGGAGTTCATATACTTAGCTAAGTAGGTAGGTAGGTATGTGTGTAAATGTGTGTACTAGAGAAACTTCAAAAAGATCACCAGGAAAAGAGAGTCAAGTCAAGAGGCAGTCAAGTCATGATGACATATTCTCTACTGGTTGTTGTACTGCACTCTACACATAACATACACACTTATTATCATTATATAATTATATTTATAAGCCTAAAGTTGTAAGTTTTTACATACAACATATAAGATGATAGCACTACTACCAGTGGTGGTGGTGGTGGATGCGGTGGTGCAAAAAAATACTCTCTGGAAAAAACTGTTGCCCATCGTTTCTCTGCCATTATTACTTAATTTAACCGCCGTTATCTTTTTTCAATAAAACTGATATATGAAATTTGCCAAGTTAGGTAAGTCGTTTGACATCCCGCAAATGTTAGTCAAAGTTGAGATAAAAAGTATACGGTTGAAGTGGGTGAATATGTTATAGTAATACCTAATACTTTTTCTGTGCGTATGTCATACAATGACGTAGTTAACTAAACACGTGTAAATTCACTCAAGTCACAATCATTCAGTTTTAGTTTTATGGAGGAAATTACTTGAAAATGTGTGTGTTTTTGTCTCTTTTGTAACTGTGTGGCGTGGAGGTGTCATGTTAAGCCACCTTACCTATACAAAATCGCTCATTTCCCTCTTCTCCATCAAGTCGTCCTAGTAGCAATTCTACTTTGACTGGTGTCAATTTTGCGACATGTGTTTGCTTAATTAGCTTGGTTAAATGCTATACATACATAATGCTTACATATCACATCACAAAAACGTACATGCAAACGTGCGCTTCTGTGTGTGTGTGTGTGTCACTGTCGTTGTCTTTTAAAGAGAGAGAGGGAAAATGAGTGACTGAATCCTTTTCGGTTTAATTTGTTAATCCATTTGAGTTAACTGCTACATGTGTATAACGTACTCTTTTGTAGCATGCACAAAGCGCAAGCACTTTTTTCATCTTATATCCATTTTTTGTCACAAAAAGTATACATCTTGACAGTGACAATATTATGTCATGTCGTGGTTCTCTCTTTGAGTCAGAGTAATATGGAGTTGTAAAGGAATTCTTCCGAAGATGGCAAGGGTAACCGAAATGAAACATGTTACAATTTATCCATTTCTCTGCCTTGCTCGGATTTTGCTTTATATATTTTTTATAAAGTCGGGATGTGAATGACAATGACACAAAACAAAAGAGCGATTACTAAACTGAAAAGTTGCATATGTGTTGTTAATAATAATGTGCGTTTGATAAACATTTCAATGAACTTTACCATTCCATTGAAACAGAAGAGATCACACACACACACACAGAGCATTAAATGATATTTTTTTCTTGAGTCAACTGAAAGAAAGAAGAGTGAAAAAAACCTGTCATGTAAATAATAATCCTGCATGTCTTCTTATTTTCTTTTGTTCTTCTTTTCTTGCGCAACTTGGTTGCTACTAACATGAAGAAAGATGAGCAACATTTTGTATTTAAAAAATGGAGGTACATAGTAGCAATAATAATAATAATATTCATAGCAGCTTATTATGTTAATACTATGTACTTATTTTTAAATGTGCGATGGTGTGGTTTTTATTGCCATTCCTCGTATAGGAGCAGCTCTGTGTAGTCATTTCTCAGGAATTTGCTTTTTGAGTTGAAAGCTTGTGTGTGTAGAAAAATTGTCATTTTAATGATCTTTAGTCTGGCACAAAAATGAAAGGGTGAAGGAAAAGAAGAAGAGGATCATTGTCATCGTCATAATCATCAAGATTTTTTTTCGGTTTTATTTTCTACTTATTTTTTTGTATTTGAATTCGCCACTTGAATAATAGTCTTCTTCTTAAAACAAGTTGAAAAAAATTCCTTGCCATTAGCTCAAAAAAAGACTTGTCATATATGTACCTACCACCACTACCGCTACTCTCCATATTATTTATATATTCTCTCTCACTTCTTTTGATGATCTTAAATACTCTGCTTAAACGACATCTGAATTTACCTACTTAATAGCCCGTCTCCTCTTGTCTTTCCATTTGTCTTCCGTTTTTGCTCATCACTTGCCTGCTTAACTACAAACTCAACTTTAATGCATATACCTACCCGTTTTAAGTATTCCTTCTTTCAAAGTTACGTATGAACATTATTGTTATGTTATTGTTGTTGTTATTTTTCTTCTTTTTTTACGGTGTACGCTAGTGATCACCTTTTTTTTCTTTTGAGAAATGGATGAGATGCCGCACCGCCTGCTGTTGCTGCCTACCTCAACCTCAACCGACCCTACTACTACTACTCTATTCCACCGTCTTTTTGCTCCTCATCACCATCATCATCAACTTCAACAAGAAGAGCACATCATTACCTTTTCCTTGTATTTTCACTATTTTTCTCTGCTGTTATATTTACTTGCTCTGTATACACTACCACCTCTACCACTTGACACTTTTGAACAGCTTAAGACGTTTCCTTGTAAAAAATGCTTAACAAACAGCATCATCATCATCATTCTTTGTCTATTTTGCTTGATCTCTTCTTTTTCATTCTTTTCCTCCGACTACTACCATCATCATCCTCAAGCTAATCATCTTTTACTTAAAACGAACAAGAAAATAAGACAGCACTACAAGACACAAACACACACACACACATTTATTTTAAATGTTTGCTGCTGTCTAATCTCCACGTGAGAAAATGGACAAATTTTTATGCACACTCATATAAACATACATATAGCATGCGTATATAACATAACAACATAACACACTTGTTTTCTCTGTTGTTGAATAGCTCAGAGAAGATTAAGGGCACGACGTCGTCAGCAACAGCGGCGGAAAGTGTTCTTGTGGAAAAATATGAGCGACATTTTACATTAGTTAGATGAGTTCAGCAGCAACAGACGAGATGAGAAAAGAAGAAAATAATAATAATATACCACCACCAACATCCTAATAAAATTGTGCTTAAAATACATACATATAATGCATGCCTTTTGCTTATCAAAAAATATATATTCATCATCACCATCATGATCATCATCAACTCTCGGTAAATGAAGCAAAGCAGCAAGTAGTTTTTTTAATGGTATTTAGTTGTCTAGCTCGTCATTATAATAAATAAAAATGTTTCTTCTTCTTCTTTTCATTTTTTCCACTCCACTACCACCACCGCTACTACTATATCTCTGACTGTGACTAGAGCCATTGTCATTATCGTTATACGACGTTTTTAATAACATCACCCATCACCTTTGTTGCCTGTGAGTATCTTGTATCACTATCATCAACGCATAACATGATCATTGCACAAAGTCAACATACACAATAATAATAAGAATAAGAATATAATACCTGGTAATAATAAACCTCATAATAATGTGTACATATAGTATTAAATAGCACATAAGCGAAGCTATCAAACAAATAAAAACCACTTTCTTAACAAAAAAATGTATATATTTCTTTTATTGCACAGGTTATATATTATATTATGTTAAAAGAATATTATGGCATACCAACAGTCAAAGTCAGTTTTTTTTTGTTTGCTGTGCCACATTACAATATGAAATAGTATGGCTAATAATAATGACAATGATGATAAGAAAAAAAATCAAGTCTCAACTCTTTTTTTTGACTGAACACAAGTAGAAAAGGTGTATATGAAGCGATGACCGTCATTATCATCATCATCAGCAGCACCAACACGATCGTACCACCGGTTGTGTGTGTGCGCTACGGCTCTTTATTATTGCTTTTGTTGATGATGTTGATCCCTATCCTTTTCGAATGACTGACTAGTGACTGGATACATTTTTTTTTGTTTTGGATTTATTACTTGCCATTACCACCATCACACTACTGCTTGCTCAGTTGTGACTGTGAGTGTGGAGCTATAGTTATAATGATTTAATACAAAAAATAACCTGAAGGGTATATATAGTAATATATGAGCATACCTTACACAATTCACATGTGTGCATGTGATGTGCTTATACCATGCAGCAGTATGTTCTGATAAGTATTAACTAAGCAAGATTTTTATATTCCTTCTTGACACTTTTTCGCAGTTTTTCTCCCTGTCTTTTATTTCCAACAACTCGCTCTTGTTGTTGAATCATAAATCAAGGGGGGCAGGACAGGAGGGGGACACATACATTAATACATACGTATAACTTGTACAACAACGTACATGGTAGGTACATATGTACATATATATATACACACCATCAAACCTTCTTTACGTATGTGTGATGTGTGCTGTTGATTCGTCGGAGTGCAAGCAAAAAAAGGGACAGTTTCTCGTTTTTTTATACTTCTTCTCTTCTAAAAGTAATAATAATGCCTGCCATTCGTTATCCGTATTGCCGTACAAACATGAAAATCTTCTGGAGACCCAGAAAATAGTGCTTCTATTTTTTTTGCTCACAGTGCCACTACTTCTACTACTAGCACTGCAGCAGCAGCAGTATAGGATTTTGCTCTATTTTGGTTTTCCTTGAGAAATTCCAGTCAAAATGTTGTACTGGAAAGAACACACATAACACTACTGCAGTGAAGTGAGTATGTGTGTGTGTGTGTGTATGAGAGCTGACTCAACTTGAAAGCTCAAGGCTTTAATAATGAGAGTGGAAGCTGAGATGGATGGATGGACAGACAGACAGACGGCTACAGAGAGAGATGGATAGATGGATGGATTGATGGCTGTTGGCTGACTAGTTCGCTTCACTCTCAAAAACTCTTACGTGTAGTGTACTGTGTACTCACACCATAGCAAAACACCAGCAAAAAAAATGTTGTGAGAGAGAAATGTGGAAGGAGAAGAAGAAGAAGAAAATGCATGTTATGTTGCTGTAACCGGATAATATATGGCACTTTCCTCCTCTTCTTCTTTCTGTCTCTCTGCTTCCCTCTTGGAAACTTGGAAGCACTTTTTTTTACATTCTATCATGAAGGTATACATACATAATAGATTATATAACTCACACAACTTCACATTATTTCTCGAAAAAATAGCAATAATGACGATCCCGGCGATGATGATGATGATGGCGATGCTCGTCATGATAATGATAATAATAAAAGTGATACATAAGCAATAGAAGAAGAAGAGGAGAGCGAGGCAAGGTAATACACCACACATAACATAACACAACAACAACACAAACAGGAACAACAATATCGTCAACAACATCATTTCTCGCCACCATCCGCATCCATTATAATGCATAAAATGAAATGGAGAATGACTAAGAAGAAAAAACCGTGTGTATAATGCACGTATACAATACACACATAATATATATAGAATCATGCCTGGTGGTGGTAATATTATACACATGTCATAATGTGATATACACACGTTTTTGTTATGATTATTACCATCCCAGAGAAATATTACATGGAGAACGGATGAATGTGTCGTTTTTCTTCAACAGCAGCAGCAGACAGAGGAGTCAGAGAGTGTGCATTTTTGTGGGCTTTGCTGGTGTAATGTGTGTAATATATATATTGTAGGTATTATTATTATTATATGTATATGTTCATCATCAGCACCATGAAAAGTACATAATAAATATAACATCCTGCTATAGAGCACCACCGCATAACATCCAAATCTCTCTCTCTCTCTCTCTTCTGAGTGAGTAAAGTAGTAAATGTAGGAACGATGTGATGTGAGCCTTTATAATGGGCTTCCCAAAAAGAAGAAAAGAGTTTTGATTGATGGCTGCCATTAAAAGTGACACTTTTGTAGAGGATGGATGGATGGATGGATAGATGACTGCTGCTGCTGCTATGTTATGTATGTGTGATGGCAGTGGTGGTGCTTAGATAGATGGAACTTTCTAGATATTATTATTATTATTACTGCGCATTGCATTACTGCACAGCACACACATAAAATGTATGTTGGAAAGAGAGAGAGATGGACAGATGGAATGGACCGTTTTTCTCTTTTGTTGTGTTTATGTGTATTAATGGACAAGATATATGATGGTGAAATAATCGTAATGTGCTTTGGAAAATGTGGAAATCTCCTGTGTGACGTGCATCCATGCTCCTCTCTCTCTCTCTCTCTCCTCATTCTCTAGTTATGTGCGAGTTTTGGAGGAAGAAGGAGAAAAGAACATAAAATGAAATTGTGTACAGAAGTGCGCTCTGCGCTGAATAATGGCATGCCATACGGATGACATTAGGAATGGATGGACATACATCACTTATTATAAAATAAAGAAGCAATATATTTTACTTGTCTCACACAACAAAAAGGAAGAATAGTGAGTAGTATAATGGCTTGTATGTACGTATGTGTCCGATCTTCATGTGTGTGTGTATACATAACAACACAGAGTCAAATTAGATGACGACGAACGACGGGTGTTACTCTGACTCTTCTCTCTCTGGCATATTTGCTACTTTGGCAGTTAAAATCATTATTTCTCTCATTCATAAAACCAATAATTCATTCAGCCAGCTTCTCTCAATTGAACTTTTTTCAATAAAAGAAGAAAGAAAAAAATATATATTGCTTCTCTTTTGAGTTGTGTGAAAAACTGTGAATAATGAGGAAAAGTGACGACGACGAATTTACCAGCAAAATTTTTATTTTGGATAGAGAAAAAAAATGCATGAAAAGTGCCACTGGCAAAGCAGCAGGAGAGAAGGAGGGATTTTAAGTTGGAGATAAATGACTGTATCATGTACACCTATTGTACTTCAATGTGTATTTTTATTATCAAGAGAGAAAAAAAATCTGCAGGGGTACGGTACATATATCGCTTCAACTTTTATTGGAAATTTTCCTTTTGGGAAATAATAAGGAAGGGTCGAGTATACTATATGGACTCGTGGGATGATGATAATGATGATGATCTGTGCTGCTGATCAAGAGTGCAAGTATAAGAAAATCAGTTTTATTGAATAGCCAGGAGTAGGGCATGGGCACAAGTACAACAACAACAGATGATGATAACCCCATATTCTCGTATAGGTAGATGTGACGTAACACGTAACAGTTTTTCTTTGAAAGGAATGTTCTTTGAAAAGAGGAACAAGTTGATGCAGTGAGCAGAAAAGCAACATACGAGCAGCAGCATCACTACTAAAGTAAATCCCTTTGAAAGTAGGAAACCACGTTTCTTTTTCCACACACACACACACTCGAACAACAACCAACTTGCTTCACCTCAAGCATGACTAACAAGTACGTTATATAAATAAGAGGTGTACTATATAGCTATTATATATATTGAAAAACAGATAGTTTTTCTCTCGTGTCGTCCCGTAACAAATTGTGAATGGCGGTTGTAGTAAAGTATAATGATATGCATGAAATACAAATACCTACATAACATATTATAAGAAAAAAATCATGAATGAACCAAGGCACATGGTATAGTAATGCAAATAAGCAGAGCAGAGAAGAGTAGTGTACACACGGTACGCATATATATATACGCAAGGTCAGGTTCGGCTTTTACATGTTTTTTATATTTTGTTTTTATATGCATTTGAATAAGATATAAGCAAGGAAAAGAAGAGGACCAGACCAGGATGCTGCATAGGAAAAATAAACCGAAAAAAACACAAGTTGGAGTTTCTTACTCCTCTTTCTGATTCTCTTGGGTTTGTTGAATCCGAACCCGGACCAGACCAGACGCAGACCAAAAAAAAAACAGGGTAACA
>JAHZNC010001851.1:0-11726 GCA_027744095.1 Zhuqinia jingwanae | reverse complement strand
AGACCACTGCAGCACCCTCGGATACAAGCATTTGTACGAGAGCCCACACCCTAGAAGACTGTTACTTCGTTATTACCGTTTTAACGTCGTCGCAGCAACACCTGTTTCAATTTTGCTTAAAAAGGTGAAATATTTTTTTACTTTGGCAGTGCTGAACAAGAGATTCCCTCTTATTTTTATTTACAACAACTTGTTTATTTACACCATATCACAATGATAATATTTATTTAAATATCTCTCTTGAGATATTTTTACACTTTTGACTTTTGCTCACGTGTGTGCATTTGTCGTGCATCCAAAATATAACTTATAATATCGTGTGCTGTTTATATACTGATCATATTGTTCATCTTATCCACGTTTCTCGTTTTTCCGAAGAAATATAATAATAATAATGAAGTAACTTTTCAAAAGAGGGTGTTCTTTTGCACAATGAATGGCAATATGACACGGCCTTGTTTTTTTCTTTTGATGTACAATGAAAAGAGCAGCAGAAACTCAATATTTATAGCATGTCTTCATATTTAATATTTATCAAGTGCGTCTCACCCGACGTTTTGCAAATCAAACAAAACTATACCTATCCTTTTGTGTATCTAATTTCCTTCCTGTTTTACTTTTTTGTCTTTCTTTCATCTCTCCCAACAAAAATACAGCAAAAGGAAAAGGTATTTCATTAAAAAATAATATTCTTTGTCAACCTCCTTTTTATTACGTATTTCATGTGAAAACAGTAATAAACATGCTAACATGTCATGTATACCTCATTTTTTAAATATAAATTTGATTGTTATTATTTGTGCTGCAGTAAAGAAAATATTATTGCAAGAAGATTCAGACATATGCCTTTTTCTCTCTATTTCGAACGGGATTTTCCCTTCTTTTATTTCTCCAAACCTATGTGACATATCTGCCTGCGTAAAACTCTGTTGTCTCTTTTTCTTCTTTCTTTCTTATTCTGTTGATGTTATGTAGTATTTCATGATGATGATGATACTGCTGATGGCCCTCGTTTCCAGCACTCAACGTGTCCCCCGAGAATTTTCCTCTTCAGGAAACAAGAATTGTAATGTAATGTTATTGTATTGGAGCCAGTCACATATATTGCCTCAAGCAAAACATTCATGAAAATCATGTCTATACAATAAATCTATGTATATATTTATATATTTTACCATTCTCTATGCACTTTTCCTATATGAATGACCCCATATTCCCTAATACTTCCCTTCTTGTTTGAACTTGAGCCTCATCATCACTTCTTCTTCAGGATCAAATGCAGCCTGAAATTTTTTGTTCTTCTTCTTCTTCATCTTGCTTCTCTATATTCTTCTACTAAACAAACATTAATGAACATTTTCACTCAGTCTTTTTTTCTTTACGATCATCATCATCAAGATGCGCTTCTTCCTCTTCTTCTTCTCCTGATGATGATCATCATCTTCTGATAAAAATCTCTAAGGAATAAACTACTTCTTTTTTTTGAAGTAGCAGCAGGAGCAGCCCTCTTGTTCTCGTTACATTTATTTCCCTACTTGACGTTCGTTCCTCTTTAGTATCAAACACTCAATAGCAGCACAAGAGGAGTAAAAAAGTAACTAAACATGCTCTTATTTTTTGGTAAATATTTACTATCCGGCAGCAAAAAAAAGAAGAAAAAAGTATACACTACACACACATGATCATCATTCTATCGGTACTGCTGCTGCTCCTGCTCCTGTTGTGTACTAAACTGCAAGAAAAAGTAGAGAAAAGATAACTAGGAAAAGTGCATCCTTTTTTCCCTATGGCCATCATCATTTCAGTTCATTGTGAATGCTGATGATGTTGTTGTTGTTGCTGCTGCTGCCACATTTTCTTGATGACTTTGCTCGTTATATGCACTTTTTCTTTTAACAAAAGTGATGTTGCAAACATTTTTTTGTTACAAATTATACATGTTTTCTATTACATATTGTTACACCAACCCATCATCATGCCCATTTAGAATATTCTTTAAAAAAGAATAGTAAAAAATATATAGAAAATAATGTACACAAACAAAAAACATCCCCTAATAAACCTACCATCATTATCACCACACATACAACCAGCACCACGACCAACAAAATCAACACCCACGCACTCAATATAAAAATTCATACTTTTTTATTCTTTATTCCGCTCACTTTCTTCCGTTTGTCTTTTTTTCCTCCTTTCACATCACTTTCCCCCTTTTTTTCTTTCTCTAGTCTCCCTCTCTTCTTTCGAAACAAACCAGTAAATCTAGCACACATTGTAGGAAAAACGGGTTTTGCAAAAGAAAAGTTTCACATAAATTCTTCTTCTTCTCCTCCTTTCTCCCTTTCTTTCCATTTCTTGTGCTGCTATGGTTTACTTGCTTGCTCACCAACTGCTCTTACTCTAGAGATTGATGATATCGCTCAAAGACTAGACTACACACTATACTCTCTTCTGCAACAAGAAGGAGAAGAAGAAGTTTCTCTTTTTTTATACTCTCCTTCTTTTTTCTTTTTTTTTCAAAAGAAAAAAAATAAGAACGCCCCATGACTTTCTTTTGTAGTGGTGCTGGTGGATCTACAAAAAAAACTTGAATTGCAATGGTGGCTGTGTAGTGCATTGTAAGTGTGTGTTTGTGTGTCTGGTCGAGGGAGAAAAGGTAAAGAAGATAAAAAAACAGTACGTGAAGTACATAAAGTTCAACCGTTTTTTATGTTGGATAAACATCCTCAATAAAAAAAAACTAGAGAGAGAGAAGGCCACTGCGTTTTGTACGATAGTAGGCTATAGTGGTTTGGTTGATGATGATAATGATTATCATCATGATCATCAGAGTCACGTCACGGCCACTACTACTACAAAAAAATGCTGGTGATGTTGGCGCGGTGGTGGTGGTGGTGATCGTGTGGAAGAAAGAGAGGTGTTGGTTTTTTTCTGTTATATATATATATATGTGTGTGTGTGTATAGAAAGCAGGGAAACTTGGACACAAAGAAAATAAAAGTGAGAGCGTGAACTCTCACATCTCAAATCACACAAAAGCATGCACACTCACACACACACACACACACATCAGCTAGCACATACAAAAAAAACTGCATTGCATAGTATTTTTTTCTTGGTGGTGGTGGAAATAAGTGGAACTTAAATAAAAAAGTAACTCTTCTTTTTTTCGCTTACAATTTCCATGTTCCCTTTTTTCCTTGACACCTTAATTTTTTTGTTGGATATGCGGGTTAAAATAAAACATGATAATAACTTTTTTACAAACATTTCCATCTACTTCTCTAGTCCACCACCACCACTCACCATTACTATTAAAATTGTCTTGCCTGCACATTTTTTTTTCTCTCTCATTTTTTTCGCACTTACACCTTTACTCTGCTCGGCTAACAAACAAAGTCGTAAGTCAAGTCAGGAGGCAATTCCACTCCCACCACCACCACCAAAGTTTATTTAATTGCTGCGTATATACATATACATAATATTTGTGTGTGTTTTTCAAGTGATAATTATTTTCTCTAGAGAGTGGTCGTGTAGGTGGTGGGTGACAATAATTTTCAAATAAATTTATGGAACAATTTACGCCCACAACAGAAAAAAACACTAGCACCACCACCACCACAGCTACCACTACCACACAAAATTTGTTGGATGTGTTGCATGAAACTTTATCTCTTTTCAGACCATCTCTCTCTCTCACTCTCTTTCCTTTATATATATATATTTTATATTTGTGAAGTGATGATGACATTATTATGATATCATCTCTCACACAGGGCAACCCGGAACATTGTAATAACTTATCAAGATGATAAGAGTATCATCATCCCAAACACACAGGGAATCTCTGTGAGCAGCCTCAAAAATTTGTATGTTGTTTCCTGCCTTCCTCTCACTCTGCCTTGTTTTTTTATTATATCTTCACTCTCAACTCAACTTACTCACATTTCCCATTTCCATTTTATTCATTTTTTCTCCTGTGCAGCACAAAAACTTCCGAGATTTTATCAACCCACCACCACCACCAACCACCACCATGGTGTACAATCATCAAAACTATCATCAACAGACCCCCACAAAACAAACAGTCATACAATATATTACACTCAAAATGTTAAATTATTATATCTATTTTTTTAGTTGACTTGAGAATGAGAAGAAAAAACAAAGATTTGTTTGGTAGATGAGAAATAAATTGGTGTTTTTTAGAAGATTTTTTTTTTGCAAAAAGAAATCCTTCAGATCCGGGACCATATTCCACAAAATAGTTCATGGTTCATACAGTAAATATTTTCAAGAAAAAAATCTTATTGAGATTGCCTCTTGTATTTTTTCTTCTTCTTCTTCAAGTTGTAAACAATGTTCCATGCCGTGCTTTTGACATTTTTCAAACGTTTTTTTGGTATTCCAACAGAAAAATATAAGATGATAATATTTTTTCCTCCAAACACACACACGCAAAAGACAGGCAGACCAGACTCAGACACACATACTCACAAGTTATCTGCGTACATGGATCGGCGGTCAGATCAGCGTCGTCATCATGATCATGACACACATATACATACAAACAACCTCAAAACCTCTGCCAACTCAAGTGGGTATGGATATATTCCATTTATTTCATTTTACTTTCTTTTTTCTTTTCGGACCCAAACCAAAATAAAAATTCCCTACAACTCTCTCTCCCTCTCTCTCTCTCTCCAGCAGCAGCAGCAATAATATATTTTATTATCATTAAGAATTTTCCCTCACTTATTTTCTCCTTGATGTAGATAGATATCATTGAAATTTATTGAGGAACTATCAAACTAAATCTTTTCCCTTCGTCCTTTCCGTTTTTCTTCTTTTTCTATTTCTCCTCCGGCAGCAGTATAGTAGCTTGGCTGCCAGGCATTCTGATTGCAATTGTGGGATGTGGATACATACAAAAGGGAATCAGAAATGTGAAAAGAGCGAAACAGGAATATAATATGTATAGGTATATTTATTGTGTATATATATTTGGTATAGTACACCAATAAATTATTTTCTTTTTTTCCCGATAATATTTTTCTCAGTAGAGAGTGCAGCAACTCCATCGTCCATAAAATCAACTTGTTTTGTGGCCAGATCCCAAAAAAAGACGAAGAAATAAAAAAATGAAAGTTTTTTTTGTTGTAGATGGGGAAATTATGTGTGTGGATGGAATAAGTGAAATGAACAGTTCACTAAACTGACTTTGGTTTTTGGGAAAAGAGAAGAAGAAGAGAAGAGATTTTTTTGTATTCTGTAGAGGCAATCACCAAACAAAACTGTACTACTCTCTGTAGACAATGCAGAGTGCAAAAGTACAATGGAATGCGTAAGAAACACATCCAAATTCCAAATAACTTTTACTTGTCTTTCTTTTTTTGTACAAAAGTCTCTCTTGTCTTGTGAGAGTGAGTGAGTGAGTGTGTGTGTATGTTTTTGAGTTAGTTAACTGCACAGGATGAATGCACTACTACAAAAAAGAAGAAGATGTGCTTTAGTTGAACATTTTATTGCGCAAAATGATCTCTGATGGTGGTAGTGGTGGTGTTGGGAGGAAGGAAGGAAGGAGAAGGAAAGATGCCAAAAAGGGATGAAAATTACTACAATAAACTGTTCTGTTCTTTTGGCCCAAAAAAAACTATGCTACTACATAGATTTCCCCTTAAATTTCTCTCATTTCAAAAAGGAAATAGATTATTGCGGAGGAGGAGGAGGATGAACATGAAGAAGAAGAGGAAACAGCAAAAAAAATCAATTGCTTCTTGTGCTGCCTTGTGGTGTGGATGGTGTTGGTGGAAGAGAAAAAAAACTTTGAATTGATCATAACGACGACCATGATGATGATGATGGTATCCAGAATATTCGGTCTAATACGAAGAAAGATAGAAACACAAGAAAAAACTGAAACCATCATCAACCATGGTCGCTCTTGTATCAAAGAAAAAATGGTAAAGTAAGTAGTCTGGTTTATTCTTTTCTTCACTCTTGTTGTTCTACTCTCTGTGAAATTTAAGACGAGAAGAGAGCAAAGGAGAAAATGGAAAATTGATGATGATGATGATGAGTTGAGTGTGTAGACTCAAGTCAACTCAAATCAAATCAGGAAAACCTTCCCCGGCCAACCGAGGAAAAATAAAACACAATTTTGTGGATGGGAAATGGAGACTGAGGAATATAATATGCATATGGTATTATTGTGTGTGCTGCAGGGGTAGTTGGCCTTTAATGGTTTGTGGTTTACGACATTTTTGGTGCATTGGCAGGTGTGGGTAACCTACAATATCCGATCCATTGACTCATATTTAAAAACTTGAGATGATGAATAAATAAGATCCGAAGGGCATAAGTAGGGATGATATGATAATATGCAGGAACAAAAAATAATATGTCAAAAATCTCATACCTTCCAAAACGTCAGATCAAAACAAAAGTTCATCTTCACTTGATATTCTTGACTAATAATATTTTGTTGTGTTCACTCACTCATTTTTTAAATATCAAAAATGTATCTCATGTTTGCGTCAGTTTATAATCATATCATATATGCATGCATATTTAAATATTTTATTACCATCTTATTTATTTATATAAACTTGCACAATTCAACCTGATGTATAATATTATACTCAAGCAAGCATGTATTTTTGGGTATGTATATGCACGTGTGATAAGCAAATAGCCTCGCATAATCTATTTATTACGTCGTAGAAGAAGCAGGAGCAGGATCATCAATCCAGCAGACCAGAGAATGAGTTTATCAAAGCCAAAGCACAAAACTATTCTACACAAAGTGACCTTACAAAAAAAGACTTTGGACTGGTCTAGTGTCTAGTCAAACTTCTGACTGACTGACTTGACTGGCTGGACTACTTTGCGTCATTTTTCTCTCTTCTTCATCTATGTTGTATAACTGACCATTATCATTATTATTATTATCCTCATCCTCATCTTTTAGTAATCATTATCATTTCCATCACTCACTCAGTCAAATCAAGTCAACAGTATTAAGCCAGAGAGAGTATGCGCATGCCAGCTAGCACAGCGGTCGGTGGTAGTCACACAAAAAGTACATGAAAAAAAACATCACATTTCCTTTCAAATTGGTTTCTTCTTCTTGGAAGAAAATACAAAGAAGTAAAACGAAAATTGTTATGCTAGCACAGCGGTCGGTGGTAGTCACACAAAAAGTACATGAAAAAAAACATCACATTTCCTTTCAAATTGGTTTCTTCTTCTTGGAAGAAAATACAAAGAAGTAAAACCAAAATTGTTAAGAATATTACGTAAGAACATCCAAACCATCAAATCAACTCACTTATTTCCTTCTTCTTTGTTTTTCTTTCAAGGACAAAATTACCTCATCTACCTTTACCTCCAATTTTCTTTATTAGAAAGCTTAGTATTTTTAACGGCGTTGGAGTTGCAACTGAAAAAGACCCTTTTATTACCTACTTTTAACAAACCATTCCACAAACAAAAAAATTCATTCAAATCATCAAAAAGTGCTTAATATTTTTAACGGCGTTGGAGTTGCAACTGAAAAAGACCCTTTTATTACCTACTTTTAACAAACCATTCCACAAACAAAAAAATTCATTCAAATCATCAAAAAGCAAACGTAAACAAGATGAAAAAAATAAAAATCTTAACTGTAGTATATTTATTGCGCATCTTGCATGCTTTGGAAGATTATACAACCCAATCCAACCAAAAAATCCCTATTATTTATCTTTTTTGTCTACCTTTTCTTATCAGAAGAACAGGAGCAGAGGAGCAGTTATAACATGTACGTATATATATATGGGCTCATTATTTTATACATTTTATAAAAATTCCAGACCATTTCGTGTCATGTCTGTCGGCTGTTGCGTTTTTAACCTCTGTTGCATGATGATGATCATGTGTGTATTTTGCTTTTTTTATTTTAAAGAAGGAGCAACATATCAAAATCAACACGAGCCTTTTTGTTGGTAGTTATCTTGGTGTCCTCTCGCTCACCTCCTACCTTCTTCTCTGCTCTGCTCTCTCTCTCTTTCTGACTCAACAAAACTGAACATCTGCTCTTCTTTTAGACAAAAAATAATAATAACAAAATCCCTTTTTTCTTCTTCTTTTGTAAGAGCTTCTTGAAGCGAACGTAGTGGAAAGATGAACAAGAATTATATTTATTTTTTGGGTACGCCAGGTGTTTTCCGAGAGAAAAAGACGATAAGTAAGAGAAGCGTAAGAAGAAGAACAAGAGCAGCAGTGGTGGTGGTGGGGGTAGTGCCGCCGATGCATGCGTTACTATATTATTTAGTGAGAAGAGCTGAAGGATGGCATCATGTATTCTGTCTGACGCGAGCATACTGATTTTTTACTACTTTTAGCATCATCATGAATCTTGCCGTGTTTTTTTGTGTAGTTAACCAAACCAAAAAAATTAAAGGTACATTTTTCTTGCTTTGCCTTCAATTCAAGTGCGTATTATTGCTCGTGTTGTGTGCTGGATATACTCTTGTTTTCTTTGAATGTTACTGTATTATTATTCTTCTGGATTATTAACGAGAAATTGGGCAATCTGTCCTTTGCTGTGTCGATTTCTGATCGGTCATATTCTTTTAATTATTAGGTTTCCTTGCTTTTTGGTGGACTAATGAGCTGGACCAAAGTATATCAAAATTGATACAGTCAAGTGTCCAGTGCTTTGTAGGATTTTTATCGTCATCTATGGCCTCTTTTTAGGAATATTATACAAAGTTTAAAAAATGTTTGGGTTTACAAAATTTTGTTTTTAACATAAACCTGCCTCTTTTCCTTTCATTCTCTCCGGTTCCAATTCATTTAAACCAAATGTATTGTGAAATTAAAAAGATGTTTGAAAAATAATAATAAATTAACTTTTCCAGAAGTAGCTTTGTTTCTCCTTTCCCCTCCCTTTGTTCTGACCAAAATAGAAAACAAGAAACACACTTTGTTTTCAAATAAAAACCCATTTTTTAGGTATAACTTTTTACATCCTTTCTTGAGCTTGGACAACTCTTTTTTTACAAGAATTTTTTTTACAAAGTAACATGTGTAGTTGTTCCCTTTAGGCTATGTAATTTTTTATATACCTAAACGGGAGGATAGGTAAATAGATTTTATTTCCAAAAAAAACAGGCCAGTGTTTCTGGAAACGCTTCCGGAATTCAATTTTAAATTGACTCAAAGTTTTATTTAAGAAAAACGACGATTCAAGTCTAAAAGCACAAGTTTGATAATAGCTTCCCAACAAGTTACCATTTTTTTAAGCCAAAAGGCATTAGTAAACTCCACTCGACATAATAGAAAGAAAAAAAAATTCTATTAAATCAAGTAGCCATAATAATAATACCTAATAATCATAGTCACAATGCAGAACAGTAGCAGCATCCAAACTAAATATTTTCCTCCTTATTTCTGGTTTGTTTTTAAAGAGCCCTTTAGGCAATAAAAAAAGGAAGATTTTATTTTTTTTACTCCGGAGGGGGCTTCTTAGTTTCTGGTTTCTTGTTTTTTTAGGTGCTTCTCAAATTAATTGGTTTACAAAAAAAGATGCTCTCTATCTTTTCATATACATGTTTTTTTTTTGCTTCCAGGGAGTATCATCATCATTATCTCATCATGATTACATTACTATACTAACTAACTGCTACGTTTTACTGAGATCAAGCTGAGATTTCATATGTGATTGTTCATAACCTAGAAATTGTTTTAACATACATTTATTAGGAATATATCTAGAACGATATATAAAACCGTTTTTATAACTTTTTTGGGAAGACATTAGAGGATAATTGGATTACATAAAAATTTACTTGTAAAAAACCATAGTTGTATTTTTTGTCTTGTTCATCTTATCCAGTCCGGCAGAGTGGAACAAGTAGTTTTACAAAAAAAAACAGAAGAAGGATAAGAAGAAGCAAAGGTTATTTAGGTGAATATGTGAATTATGTTGTGTATTATTATTATAGCTTGTGTGTCGAGGGGGAGGTTGAAAAGGAAGTCAGAAAGTGCGAGAATATAAACAAGCCACTTTTGCAAAGCCTTTAAAAATACTTTATGACAATTTTAAAAAGAAGAAGAGGAGCAGTCGTTAAAAATAATAATCTGCTAGTTTATTCTTTATAATAGCTTCATGTTATTTTCATCTTTTGTGGTTTTGTGTGGGAATCTCAAAAAGTCAAGAAGGATTGAGATAATAGGTAATACTATCCTTTTTTCGCTTATGTAAAAAAAAGACGTCTACCAAAAAAAAGAGAAAAGAAAGTTGTCTACTAACCACCACCATCACACCGAACCGCAAAACCAGACCAGCAAACTGCGGGTATCAGTTATCTCTGTTGCTGTTCTTCTTCTGTTCTGTCGTTGGCGGAATAAAAAAAAAGTAGACGTGGAATGAGACAGATTCGGAAAGAAAAGTGAAACCAGAAGAAAAAAAGGAAAGAAAAAAATGCCTTCAAGACAGAAAATGAGAGCAAATAGCGGATACGATGCCACCAGAATTCTTAAATAGCAGTAGCAGCAGTGGAGTAGACGTCGATTCAAGTTGTGGGGGTGCTCCATGTCTGGTGGATTTCTGTTTTCCCCGATTTCGAAGAAAAAAACACAGAAGCCGCTTGACTTCCAAAAGGGAAAAGAAACAAGTGAATATATTTTTAAGTGTAACGAAAGAAAAGAGAGAGAAAACTGATACTTTTGATTTGAAAGACGAAGACGAGGATGATGATGTTGATGATGGCAATTTTAGTATTGGGTTTGCTATTTGATAACCCACATGCCATATTATATTCCCACTTATTCTTGCCTTTTTTTGTGCTGACGTTAATATTGTTATGCAGGCATGTAAATTTATTTTCCTTTTTTTTAAGAAAAGAAAGAGTACCAAATAAGGAAGGAAAAAAAGTTGATATATATTTTTTATACGAGAGAACAGGATAAAAAAAGGGTTGAAAATGGAATGGATAGTATAATGGAATGAAATTGATCACATATATATAAGTAGTCGTCATCCTCATCATCTTTTTTTTACGTAGAAAGTGAACTATAGCTATTTTAGTTGTATATTTTTTGGTGGAGAGTAGAGGATTGTGGATTTTCTCTTGGGTCTTTCTCTCTCTCTATTTTGATGATTGTGGAGGAGCTTGGTAGCAGTAGTAGCTGTGTTGGTAGTGGTGGTGGTGGTAAGTACAGTGGCAGTGACTTGACTCCTGTGAATATTTATGGACTTTCTTGTCAAAGTTGTATGCTACCGCTGGAGACTTGAACTGCTGAACAGGCACAGAGACTCTCTCAAACACACAAGTTGGTTTGGTTGTGCGAGAGAGTGCCAATGTCACATGCAATCCATGCCAAGCCAGTTTTATTTTCTCTTTTGTCGTTTTCGTGAAAATCGTGAAGGTATGTGTGTATACTGTACTCATTCAAGCAGAGAGAGAGAGAGAGAGAAACTAATCCTGCACACTATATATTTCCCATTCATGTAGGTATATAGTATGGATATGTGGATATAAAAGAGTTTTTAGTTGAGAGAGAGAGACAAAGATGAAACGCATTTATTTTTTAACGGTGAAATTGTGTTTGCAATGGGAATAAGATGATCTGATCTGCTGATACTCTCCACTACACATAAACTCGGCTCAACTCAACTTAAACTGCTCCCGCTGTTTTGAAGCATAACAAAGATGTGTATAAAAGTATAATAATAA
>JAHZNC010001850.1:0-14627 GCA_027744095.1 Zhuqinia jingwanae | reverse complement strand
AAGGGAAATGTAGTGCATAACATTATTATTATTATTATATGCTAGCCAATAAATTTCCTTAGTGTCTGCATCTTTCTCCCTCTACAACACATTTTTGCAACACAAAAGTATGTACACAATATTCTTATGTACATACTTATTATATTTACTGACTCACTTCACTTTTCTTATTACACCAGAGCAATACTATATATACAAAGAGCACAGCGAGAAAAATACTTTTTGTGTTTCTTTTTATTTGCCTTTTTTTCTTCTGTCCCCTTTCCCCATCTCTCTCTCACTCTCTCTCTGTTATTTTCATTTTTACTCCAGCTCCCATCTCTTCTCATGAATATAGATACATACATGATCATAAACACAGACACACAGTAGTGTATAGTGTATAGTATGGTATATATAGTAATGAGAGTGGGAGAGGAAAGAGAATGTCATACAAATACCACTGGCAGGGTAGAAGAAAGTAGTTTTCCATGCCATGTCATCACGAAGAAAGACGGCAAACTATTATTGGGAAGAAAATTGCCTTCCACTTTCTTCATATTATTTTTATTATGCATGTAGTATATATATATAAGGTGTAATACCTATATAATGTATACAAGATAAATTCTTATTTTTGTTATTACATAAAAATAAATAAAAATAAGCATGGTTATTGCCGTGAAGAAAGTTTGTGAATTTTTTCTTCACTGGGTGGCTTGGCTATATATTGCGCTACCTATTTGTGAAATGTAATTCCTCCAATATATTTAAACAGTCCACACACAAACACACACAAACTCGTTTTAAAAGAAGATGAATTTTTTTTGATTCCACGTAATAAATGTAGCGTACGCATTAAAAAAATGTTTTATTACTTTGTTTTTTTTTGTTTTGGCGACAAAAGAGGAGTACATACAGTAGAATATAACGCGTCATGCATGATCATAATGTATTTATGCTTTTTTTCTTTAATGATGGTCATTCTTCATTCTTTTGGGAAACTAGTATTGTCCATACATAGTTGGTTGACTAAAATAAATACCAAACCTCTTGATGTGTGTGTGTGTACTCTTTTGTGTTGAGTAATTTAACCAGAATGAACCACTCTTCCATGATATCATAAAACAACTTTCATATTTTCCATATACAAAATATGTGTATTTATTTATATTACATGATGGTGATGATGCAATGTCAACGTACTCTTTGTATATGTATGTATATATTTTTTTATATGGATGATGAAGTTAACATAAATTTGTGAAAAAATATTATAGTACAGTATAAAAACCTTCAGCACTCCAATAAAAGTCATGAAAAGGATGAGTAGCGGTTCGAGTAGAGTCATCGCCAATTTTTCATCATCATGAGGTTATCAGTTGAGTGCACGCCGTGCCATGCCCTCTCAGTTCGGTAGTGGGTATACATATATAAATAGTGACAGCGACGAGTAAATTTTTTTTTTACAAGTTACGTCAAACGAGGAAAAGATGAAGTTGAGGTTGGCTTTTGTTGTCGTTGAGTGGGAAACTCAGATACTCCGAATACATGTATCGATGGTGTAACCAGGCAGGCAAATGTCCTCTGAGTCCTCCTGTCTTTCTTCATTTTCTGTTGGTGTCACACATAACTTACATGTCAGTTTATTTTATGATGAGCTTGGAACTTTTAAACTTCTGATGGTGTGGTTGTATTCTGTATAAAAAATAATATAAATGCAAAAAAGTAGTAAAAATTCAAGTATTGAATGAACACATGTCATCGTAATCAAAAAAAAATGCAAAGGTCATTTATTTGTCAAGCAATAATCCTCCATTCAAAAGTCAAACAACTTGACTTCAACTTAAGCAACGTAGATGTGTTTTTGATGCCAGGACTTGGAGTAAACAAAGTCATTAAAAACCTATACATAACCTAGGACGATGCATGACCTGTTTTTGAAATGACGTCGAAAGAAAGGTTTGCACATTGTACACGTCCGCGTCCTTTACACTGACCACTATATACGAATAACATTATTATGACCAATCTGAACTTCCTGAACCGTATCATTGGTAGCTAGAGAGATTACTGTGGTCTGTGATGATGATACGTTACAAAAGAATCATGGGTATGTGTCATGTGTAATTTTTTTCCCAAATTTGGATTTTTGTATAACCGTTGTAATAATAGTAATTGCCTTTTTTGCAACAATAACCCATCTCAAACGGCAACAAGGTTAATGCATTTTTAAGGATGACCGATAATTATTTTTCCATTAAGTGGAAAAAGTGCATCATTATTAACGGGAATTGCATTGTCTAAGTTTTTTTTATATCTTCACATAAAAAAATACCGCCTCACTTCAATCCAAGTCTCACGTATCACAAAAATGAGGCTATTATTAATTTTCCCACAGAGGGCCAGCGGACAAAGAAACTTTTTGACAGTAAAAAGATGTAAACTGTTTTTTGCCAACTAAGAAGCTACTAAAAGGTGAAGAAACAGATTTTCAGTGAATTACACTACGGGGTTAATTTGGAATCATGAAAAATTGCACAAAATAAACTGTGATGAAACATCTGCAAAGTTTGAACACGAACAACTGCTGAGAGGAGTGCACACTGCTCGCTCAACCCACTGCTCATGACTACATATGACATCATACATCATAAATACTACTACTAACTTCTTCTCATCGTTAGTAAAATTAAAATGTGTAGTATTTCAAACGCGAGTTCAAATCTACAAGATTTTTAATTACATAAAGCCATCATCGTCGTTTTTTGTGTGTATACTGAAAATGCACACAAAAAAATCTTAATAATAATTTTTTATTAAACGTGCGAGTAAAAGCGGTTATTAAATGACTAGCAGTAATAAAAACTACATACAACAATACACAACTTGTAGTCTTTTTAACATTTTCTGCAAAAAAAAAAGAGAATTATGTGGGTTCAAAGAGTCTTTGAATTTCTGACGTGTGTGCACGCAGAACCTTAGCAAATTGATATCAACGCAGTCTGCAATTTTTTTTAAAGGCACAAAGTAGCACCCAAAAAAGTCTTCTGAAGACTCGTCGCTCGTCATCATCACCATTTTCTAATAAATTCTGGGAATGCAAAAATGCAACTCTATACGTGCAATTTGTAAAAGGGTTAGGCAATTAGGCGATTATGCATTTTTAGTACTCAAACATAAACACAGATATACAAAAGGTCTGCCTGCGGTAAAATGATGCTGCAGCAGCAGCATTCAATAAAGAAAAAAAACATGAAAATCATCAGCATTCGTGCATTGTAGTAGCACCATCATCGTCATCATCATCCCCCATCATCATCATCACCAGCAGCATCTCAAAAAACTTTTTGACTTTGAAGAAAAGTGAATGGATTTGTAACACGGATTTGGTTGCAAAAGAGGCGAATAGTTGTGCATGTGTGCACACAAGCTGCTTTGAAAGTCTTGACTAAGGCCGTGATTTTTGCGGATGATGATGATGATGATGATGAGTATGAGGTTGACTAAGACGAACATATAATAACACTGGGTTTATATAAGGAACACAATGAAAAGCCAGTTTACCGGCATGCTCCTTGTTGTGGTATAAAGCATAAGCGTGTGTGTTCACCTCTTCTCTGATCTCGAAGCGTTATCTCCTCTCTAGCCACATCTTCAGAGAGCCATACAGCCTTCAAAATATTTTTCAAGTTCATTGCATTGTAAGAAACTTAAATTGTTTATACAATGTTAAAAAAGGCATATATACTAGGGTAATAATGCTAGCTAGTATTTTCTGTTATAAAGTGATATTAATGATGATGATGATGATTCAAAAACCGTCCCTAGTCGAATATCAGCATTATTCACTTCGCATACATTCATATGAAATATGTTTATCTACGTTTTGAGTATTTGAATATTATACTACAGAAGAAAAAAAAATAACAAGGGATTATTGCTGATCAACATCAACTAATACAACAACCAACCAACCTGTGATATTTTTCAAGTTCATTGCATTGTAAGAAACTTAAATTGTTTATACAATGTTAAAAAAGGCATATATACTAGGGTAATAATACTAGCTAGTATTTTCTGTTATAAAGTGATATTAATGATGATGATGATTCAAAAACCGTCCCTAGTCGAATGTCAGCATTATTCACTTCGCATACATTCATATGAAATATGTTTATCTACGTTTTGAGTAACATTATATAGGTATTATACTACAGAAGAAAAAAAAATAACAAGGGATTATTGCTGATCAACATCAACTAATACAACAACCAACCAACCTGGTTTTCTAATAATTCCTTTAGAAAAAAAAACTAGCTTGCTAAAAATCTAGATTTTTTTCTTCTTCTGTTTGTCCTCTTTTGTTGTTGCAGAAAGAAAAAAATGTAAATCTAACTGTTTTATACATATAGGTAAGCCAGATATGGATGTACGTTTTTAAACTCACTTTTTTGTGTAACAATACACACGAAATGCACAGTCCTTGGCAAACAGATGCATACACACATACATCATTTGAGAAATGTATATAATATTCATAAAACCATCACAGAATAATAATAACTCATTTCATTGTATTGTTGACAGGATCATGAAATTAAATGATGTAGCGTATTTCATGTATGTAGTTTATTTTATGTGTCTGCCTACTAATGTGCCATATTGAAATAGGCAATAAAGAAGAAGAAAAATTAATGAATCTGGTAGTACAAGTTCCAAGTGGAATTTGTCCATTACATAGAAAATTGAACAGTTCATTGGCCACATATGGCACAAGCTCATATAGAACTATTACGATCTTGAAAAACATAAAGTGCCAAACAAATCAGGTTTGTAATCTCTGGTGTGTGTGTGTGTGTGTCAGCTTGTTTCTTGGGTGGATAATAAGCCATCACAAAATGTGAATTTGCTTCCCCCCTTCAGTTTCCTATAAAAATT
Organism: Zhuqinia jingwanae; assembly: GCA_027744095.1. Taxonomy (NCBI): domain Eukaryota; kingdom Metazoa; phylum Arthropoda; class Collembola; order Entomobryomorpha; family Paronellidae; genus Zhuqinia; species Zhuqinia jingwanae. Next base: position 9,707 of record JAHZNC010001850.1, on the reverse strand, counting down.
TGCAAACAGGTGAATGATTAGATTCGTTTCAAATTACCCCTTTTTTGCACATCAAACTTACACACTACATACTTTTTACTACTCCATTTTCTATCTTATTATACCAACACGACGACCCACTTTTTTGCAGTGTTTTTATGGAAATTGCTATAGAACAGTATATGTCTGCAGCATAAAGTTACAAAAAAAGACGGATATTTCCGTTAGAATATTTTTTTTCAGGCCATGGCCCAAAGAGATAGTCAGTTTAGTTGAAAGAGAACGAGAGAAGTAACTTAAAGAGTCCAGAGGACACTTTCTACTTCTTCTTTTTTACTTGAGTCTCTTTAACTTTCCTTCTTCTTCTTCCTTTTATGTCCTCGTCAAACAGGCAGACATGTTCACACAGATTGTCTACGTGTGTAAACAGAAAAAAAAGGAAAATTGCCTATTTTGCTCCTCCTTGATGAACCGTTTGGCTCTTTTCGCTCCTTTTTTTCCTAATGGTATCAATCGACCTGGTAAATTGCCTTCTGGACCTTAACGCTCTTCATCTTATTTCCTTCCCTTTTCTGTCTGTCCCATTTCCCCAGTGTTATTTAACTATCTGCTCACATATTGCATTACATTTTCTGATTTTCACAATAGTCCAATAAGTTGTAAGTATAGGACCTCTTTCTTTCCTCTCTATCAACTCCAGAAGTTATTCTCTCAAACTTAATTTTACCTTTTTCCCAATATCGTCGACTTTTGGAAAACTACACGCTTTATTATAGTAAAACTTTACTGTATATTCTTATTAGACTCAATATCCTTTTGCCCAGGCAATCTTGTAATTTATATGCATATATAAAAACTAATGGGGAATAGCACCAAAATGAAACATTTTTCTCGTCACGAGTAGTAAAATTTGGTATCTATATATATACATTACATAATATGTTCAATATGATTCTCATTCACACTTGCTCAATATATTCTTTTTAAAAAAATGCATAATAGTTGAGTGTTTTCTCTGTCTGTTTGGTTTTCTCGAAGTGGGTATGTGTACGGACTTAATTGCGTTATCTAGTTTCGTACACCATCTTAATAGCAAAAGTATACTTGACACTCATCTACAAAAGAGCTCTATATATACTGGCAATACGTGTACTATCATTGAATTTCTTATTCTTACAATTCTTACACAAACAGAAACGATAAAGCCATGTCCCAAGTCTTTTAAGTAAGAAGAAAATTGTGTAAAAACATCCTGATATTTCATTACTAGCGTCACCATCATCAACATGGCCGACCATTATTACCACAGTGTACCACAAAGCTGATCATCAACTCAAGTCACGATTGGAAATAAATGACAACATGAAAGATCTGTGCAGCTACACATTTAGTTTACTTCTGTCCCTATCTGTTTGTAGAGAAAGTTTATGGTAGACTTACACAGTAATTGACAGCGCGCTATATATACATGATATAGCAAAAGCAATACAAGTCTTACAAGAGACTTTAATCTTTTACCATAAAAAAAGTAAAGGAGTGCTGAAGAAAGACGAAGAAAGTTAGTAGAATAACGAACATTTTTTAAACCTTCATTCCACTCTTCAAAGTGAAATGAAACGAAATAGGAATAAACCAAGTTTTAAATTTCCAGTTAGGACCAAGTTTTTTTTATTCCTTTTTTTCTCCATGTTTTTTTTTAAAAGAGAAGTCTCAAAGTGAACTCAAGCATAATCAAATCCTCAAACAGAAAATTATCCATATTGGATACAATACGACTCATATAAGTATTACGTGAGCGGGCAAAAGTATATATTTTTACGTGTGTGTATAGGTATACCATTATAAGTATGTATTTTTGAACCACTAATGCGACTGTTACTAGTACCGTTGCGCTACATGAAGCAAGGGTTAAAATACTTAAAAATAAGATTGTCGAAGAAAACATATCGTTTACCTCCCGTCTCATGTTATCGATACAGTTTTAACAAGTCATTCGATGCCAGTTAAGTAAGGACCAGTGCTTGTGTATTTTCTTGGAGAAAAGTAGGAGGGGAAAAAATGTTATGACCAAAGCAAACCAGTTTATGTAGTACACGTACACGAGTGTGTGTGTGGTGGAGAGAGAAAGTTGAGGATACACGCAATAGTGAACTAGCCCTTTTAAGTAACAAAACGATGATGATTCCTCTCATTTCTCTCCCTCTCCTTTTCTTACTCTTAATATCATTTTGCTGATCTCATGATAGTATCTATTTTTATGTAAGATTATGTATTGCTGACGTCTTTGCCCAGTGAAAGAGTCGTTTGTCTTTGTATTACTTTTTAAGAAGCAGCACGTTTTTCATGTTGGATAAAAAAAAGAGCAAGTAAAAGATCAGATATACATTGAGATACATATCCAGATAAAATATATGAGAAGCACTCACACAACACACCACCGGATGTAGATTTTTTTATCTTATCTGCAGTGCAGACAAAAGGCTATAAAAGGAAGGGAGAAAAAGGCATATAATAACAAACAAAAGTGTACCAATAATGTATCTATATATATTTTTATATTTTCTTTGGTTGATACCACTACCACCAGTCCCCAAAAAGACGACAAGAGAGACACGCGGACCGCCTTTTAACAAGAAAGGATTGTTCTATTTTTTTAGAAAGAAATTTTCTTGTTTCCTTTTTACTTTTATGCCTTTTGCTTCTCTTCTTCTTCTTATGAGTCCTCTTGATCCTGGAAAATATTAAAAGGAAAAGGTTGAATTTCTATTTTTTTCTTATTTATTCAAGCCATTCATGCATACACTCACATATACTACACTACTGCATGCTGTTATTGGGCGGACCAACTGTGTGGCAGGCAAAAATACATATTTTGAAAGGAGGAAAGCGTGTGTGTTCCCCAGTTTCTCCGTCAGTGTCTGGTATTGTCTATTTCGGTATGATATGTAGTATATATGTTAGGCTGACTGATAAGTACCTTTAAGCTCTTGTTGCCCTTTGCTACTTTATGTTTTTCACAGCACACTAAACAAAAATGCATAACCTATGAATTTTGTATGTGTATATTGTACATGTCATGTGTTGCAAAACGAACCCTTTTTATATTTCATATTTTACCAAAAAAATACATAAATAGGTCTAAACTGATTTTACCCGACAACAGGATATACCTAGATTGGTCGGTCAAAGTGTAAAAGTTCATGCACAACAACAACAAAAACTGAAAAGAAAAAAGTGTAGAAAAATAATATACGTCTTAAAAAAATATCCTAAGCCTTCTTTTGTATGCTCGCTGCATAGCACTCTTCTCTTCCTCTCTGTTTCCTTCGGAAAGAAGCTTTTCTCTTTTTTCTTTCTCTCTCTCTCTCTCCCATCATCCCATCACTTTTATTTTTCCAGTAGAAATGTGTGCATGTATGTATGTATGTATGTGTTTCTCAACAGGACGTCATTTCAAACTCAATCCGCATTATAAGTTGGTATAGATTTGATGAAACTTTTCTTTTTAATACAATATTGGTGGTGTGGTGAAAAAAAAGGCGATGATAGTAAAAGCAAAACCGGGGAGCGCTATTATTATTTTTATTATTATTTATGTATTATACATGCATTTTTTATATACTTTTACCATATTATATTCTCAAAATAAAAGACTGGAAATGAAAGCTTTATAATAATAACAGTAATAATGGGTAACTGGAGCTGTCAGGAAAATCGGTGTCTATGATTTGCCATCATCCTTGTGTTACAAGTTACACGCTATATACAGAATGATGATGATGGCTGGTGCGTGATGGTATATCTCTTTTGATGTGCAAGCAGCAGAGAGAGAGAGAGAGAGAGAGAAGAGCGAGTTTAGTTAGTTAAAGCCCCTGTTTTAGATGTTTTTACTTGCTCGCTTGCTACATTCATTCCAGCTGCTACAACTCTCCGAGTCCGAGAAACCCAATATTAGTGTATGAATGTGTATCAAACTCACAGTTGTTGGAACGGAAAAGAAACAAGCTCAATAGCCAGCTCGTTTATTATTATTTCCAATAATTCCTATATCGTCTTTCCACTCACATTTCCACCATTCTTTCTCCACTTCCGTCCCTTATATTTCTCATCGAATATCTTATGTCTTGGCTGACGTTTGCTGCTCAAGTATTGAGAGAAAAGAGAAGAAGAGAAATTCTTTGTGAAAAGTCTGGAGTTGAAGCGTTACATTCATATAATAAAAACGAATACCGCTCACCACACGCGTTCTCTCATACACACATACACATATATACACATGCAAAAATGGAATATTATATGCTACTACTTTTAAAGCAGAGGGGATACTGGCTACTAGCTTGCGTTTTTTTTTCTTGATAAAAAATGTGCAACCTCTTCAGAGCCAAAAGGAGAGAGATCATTCTTTTTAGTAATTCTTTGTATTTCAGTCACGAGGAGACCATACACTACACTGGCTTCACACACGAAAAAAAAGTATATTTTTAAATGTACAGAAAATCAAGGGGAAAAGGAGTCTAAAGTAATAAGCAAAATAAGATCATTTCACAGTAGTTCTTTTTCATTATTATTTGATTTCGGACTCTGATTCCACACGGTTTTCTCCTTTTTATTTTTCTTAAAAAAGTAGTCTCAATTTTCTACATAGCGGTATATAATATTATTATTGGTAGTGCGTGAAATAAAGAGAAGACTATGGCACCCATCAAACGTCTATCTGTATAACTGTATATTGCATAATAATAGTACAGAAAATATATACTGTAACCTTTCTTCGTGACATTGGAGTTTTGCCAGCAAAACTTCATGCTTTTCTTCAATCTTTCACAAAAGAAGGCAGCTCAATGGCTACTACTACTACTACTGCTATGAATGTAGTATAAAGCGTCACGCTGTAAAAGTTGAGAGTTGGAAGTTTTCCTTTTATGGTTCTGCACACATCTCTATCTTCACATTAACATTCTTTTCTTTCTCTTGAAACCTTTCAATAATAATGCGAGATACATACACAATAGGCGCATACATGGACATACATGATGGGTGGATACATACATTGTTGATTGTAGTAGTAGATGAAAAGGATGATAGTTCAACAATGAATACTTGAAGTAGTGGTAAACATACCTATTGTATAATATAATATATAAAATCAAGTATACTATACATATATTATAGTATTTATGTAGCTTAGCAGTTGTTGTGCGTCAAAAGCACGATAAGCTGAACAAAAAATATATATTTCGCTGTATTCATGACTTGAAACTCTTTTTTTTTACAAAAAAGAAGATAAAAAAGAACAAAGGAAACGAAATATTTATTTCATTCTCTCTTCAAAAAGGACTTGTTCAGTCGTTCAGTCAGATGAATTGTAGAAGAGGTAAAAAGGTTGTAGGACTCTAGAAAAGAAAGTTGAGAAAATGTGTTTTTGGAAAAAAGTCCTTCAAAATGTGAAAACTCTAGTAAAAAAAAGATATCAATATCATTTATATATGAATGCACTTTGGTAGATGGAAATAATATATAGGTATATATTTTTTCATACGAAAATTGTGTTTTTCTCTGAAGGAGCTGTCCTTTTACTTTTAAAAGTGTAAAGTTAAAAAGTTCAGCAGATGGGATGGGAAAAAGAGTCAAAGTCAAGTCAGTAAAACAAAACGGCAGAAGAAGAAAAGGAACAAGGCAGCTGGTCATTGGTTTCCCATTTCATTTATTCAAAAGTAATATATAAATCTTTTGGGCTTATAATATAGCAACTGTCCTTTCACTTACGTTTTCCCTTTTTCTTGTCATGAAAAAAGAAGGAAAAAAACCTTCCTGCTGTTGTAACATCACTAACATCGCATCAGTGACGACGAGGACGACAAAGACGATGGTGTTTTATCAGAATCTACTACAAAATAGAGTGCTTATATTATATATCTATCCTATTTTCATCGTAGTGGGATAACCTTACGTAACCCATCGGTAGTACTTAACCTTTATGTATTAACATAGGTATATATACACATATACATATACACACACATACTTTCATTTACTTGAGTAGATCGGGAACGGAAGAAGAGTTACCATAAAACGTGCCACAACTTTTGCTGTCTTTTTTTTTGTTGGGGAAATAAAAGTTGCAAAAGACAGTTTCTCAGTAAAAAAAAGGAGGTCTTAGTATGAAAGTCAGCTATTTGTATAAAAATGCATGCTCATGTCCATAATGTATTAAAAGAAAAGTTGTTACTATATTTAAGAGTTGCGAGAGGTTGTAAAAGGCTCTGCGTACTTTGTGTGTCTTTGTGTCTGTCGAGCTACATAACGTCAAGTTGAGTTATTTAGGGGAAATATATGTCTCAATCTTTTGGTTTTCGCTACGAAAAAAGATGTATGGAATAGATGGAAAAGAAAGTACGTATTTATAAATCACTTAGATTTTGCGAAAAAATAAGTGTGCGCATCTTGTACGAAGTAAGTACACTTTCATTATTTACGTTAAAAAAAGTTTTATCTTGTTTGCTCGATAATATCAGTAGAATAAGCCTTTTGAATTAGATTTCATGGTTAAAAGTTAAATTTAACGAGATTTATGATTTTGTTTTTGTTCTAGTTTGCCTCTAGTTTTATCTTGTTTGCTCGATAATATCAGTAGAATAAGCCTTTTGAATTAGATTTCATGGTTAAAAGTTAAATTTAACGAGATTTATGATTTTGTTTTTGTTCTGGTTTGCCTCAACTAGATGCAGTAATAACAAGGTGCAATACTGATATGATTTTTTAAACTTGTACAAAATTAAATCACACGAGTAAATTTTATTCTATGTAACAATGTCGTGGTTGGTATTTTTGTGCAAGGAGTTTTTGACATTTGAATTCAATGGTATGGGGATTGGCATATTGAATACATTCAAAGTACGACCAATAACGCTTATTTGATTGAAAATGACACACGATAACAAAAAAACTGCTGAGCTAGATAGTATAATAGTATATTTGATCGCCAAACCGTGAAATGCACAATTTCGTTTCATTCGACGAGTCACAGTTATTTTTATACCTACATACATTCTATTATTTAGCAGTTATTCCTTTGACAAAAAAAATACATATAGTGCATAATAGATCTTACCTTTGAGACACCACACACACCACAGCGTCATTTTGCATACATATAACTGCTTTCCAAGGTACTCTATTATTATTAGTCCATCAAAATTTATGGCACACTGCAAAACTACACAATACTTATTTTTAGAATTTAGTATTTGTCTCGTATTTGGTAGGATTGGTACCATCCGGTAGCATATATACTACTGCGCGTGTAGGTATATACCTAAGTATGTTATCATTCATCATTTTCCAATTTCGAGTGAACTATTTCCCCATTGTGGTCCCCAAATAGCTCCCCACGCGTCTACTTTATTAAAATGGACATGTCTCATCCCAATAAAAACCTCGTAAAATATTATGCTCCACACGTCGAAATTCATTAATTTTTCACGAATTTGAGATTGAAAAGGAAATTGCTGCAAATGTATTTTTTCTCCAAATGTGTATATAGCATAGGTATATGTTAACGTTACCTGGTTGAAAAAAGGTTACATTCAAAAAATAGATTGCATTTTATCGACCATTTACGTGGCATCTTCTTGCTGCCTGTTATTGTAGAGAATGATGTTTGACGCCATAGAAAATCCTGTTTATGGGATTGTCTAGAAGTTGTAATGTGACTGAAGATGATATTTTTGCTTGATGATATTATGCGTAGTAATATTATTATTATCACCAAAAATGCATTGGTTTTTTTAAATGCATGAATGCTCGGTTATAAACTGACGCTGACGACGCTGTGCTAATGGTGTTGATCATAGTGGTATACCTTGATACACATGAAAAGTGAACATGGAGATATCATGATGACAAAGTGGTCTAGCTGGTTCAAAAAATCGTAAAGAGCTCAAGGCTCACTTTCCCTTTAAAATGAGCGTCGTTGTCAGAAAATGAGGTCTTGAAGATGCGCATATAGGTAATAAAGGTGCATAAATAATGTAACATTTCTTGTTTATCTATACAATGAGTAATATACAGATATCGCAAACATAACTACCTACTATATTCGTATAGGTAATGGGACATTATATATTCAAGCTACATAATGACAGCCTGCAAAAATTAATATGTACATACTTTGATAATATAGCAAAACACAAAACTACTTCATACAAACATTTTTTCTTGTTTTGTTGATATTGTTGTGCTGATATTGATACTTTTTGCACTTTGCTGAAAAAAAAATGCCAAGATGAAAAACAAGTATGTAGGTATGTAGAAAAAAAATAGTTAAGTAGAATGTGATTTGAAAAGGAAGATGATGTGATGAGTATAATTTTGTTCATTGCTGTGATTTGAAAGGACGTCGTCGTATTCATAAGGACGCCAAAAGGAGTAAAGAAATTCAAATAATGATGTTGGTGGTATGCGCACACACACATACAGAATATAATATCTTTCTTCTTTTTTCCTCATGTACTTATCAAATAACAAGTAGGAAGGAACGGTGCACTCAAGCGTTACGTTACAACTTGAAATAGATGCTGTCAGTTTGATTTGATGATGATGATGATGACTATGACTATGAGACGGTTCGTTCTTGTTGTGATTGTTGTTGCTTTTATATTGAGGAGGCCTTTTAAATTTGTATGCGTACAGTGTACACCGAAAAAAAAATATGATATGATGACAGGAATTTTTAATTTACTTTTGAAAATGATGATATAATCATTGATTTTTTATTTGAAATATTACATTTCATGATAAAAACGGTACATAATGATGTATTTTGATCTTTATACTGCTTGAATCCACTTACATTTTTAAATTATTTGTCATTTAGCATTATCATTACCATTTTTTATTATGCCTTCTTCCTTACCAAGTTGAGTTGGCTATCTAAAAAAAACAAGGGCTGTCAGTCAACAGGAGCCCGGAAGTAGTATGTTGCATACCTTTGTACCTATGTCGTGTTTGCTGATGTATTATATATACTGTGACGTGATTAGTGAGAGCAAAAGTTCTAAGTTTGAAAAAATAAATTATTCTAGAGTCTTGCAACAACTTTATTTAGCAGAGAAAATGACAAAGTTCATACCTCATACATCTAACATCATCTAAATTATTCAAGGAGATTCACATTTTCGTAATAAATGCTCAAATGAGCTTGTCGCAAGTTCAATTTCCGTCACAGGAAGTCATCAGCGTAGTACTATGATGCTTCTAGTCAGAGAGTCAGGGAGCTGCTCTTAACTTTTTTTGTCACTTTGTATGCGCATAATATAAATATCTACCTATAGCAAATATACATAAATAAAAACTTTTGCTTATAGGTACATACATAAATATAAATACTACAACTGTGCTCACGTCATGTCATACAAACAAACGACTTTTACATAAGGACTCCAGAAATACACCTTGCCTTAAATAATGTAATGAGTAATGAAGGATTATGTCATGTATGGTTTGGTATGGTGGATTGGGACAAAGGTAATGCAGCTACACACAAGGATAAAAGTAGGCATAATAAGTGAAGCTGAACATTATTTTTTAGGTGGCATTATACGTATATATTCCTATTATTTAATGTATTTGTATGACATGAGTGTATCTGTACTTCAAAGTGAAAGACAGAGACATTAATTTATTACGCTGGTGTAGTCGCAGTAGTACTATCATGAACACTTATATAT